>MU889419.1:0-21964 GCA_036418205.1 Ostertagia ostertagi
ACTGCTAGGCATAAATTATTCACCGTCCTCTCTGAAGTCCTCCACACTAAGGAGTGGCCGACATAAAGCACACTGTAGAGGAACAAACAACTCCTCACACGCACAGGATCAAGGGTCTCTTGCCCCAGTTGCAAAATTTGACGACCTCCTCTCAGGGCGAACCGTTGCAAATGTGCAATTCTTCAAAAATCGTCCCGTTGCTCCGTTTTTTGTGCACACGCGAGTTTTCATCATTCAAACATTCATAACTTTCTTCATAATCAACTTTTTGCAAATGTCTAAGGCTAATTAGAAACTAGAAGATTAGCGCTTTCAAAAAATCGGATATTTTCCAAAGATCACTTTTTAAAAATATAGCCCCATTGTTCCTTTTTCACGGGTTTGTGGTCCGATTTCTGAGAACGCGCGAAGATCATCTTGATAGGGAAATCTCCTGCCAGAGGCTTCTATCAGGACTCTGGAGGTCAATCCGCCGAATTCGCTGCACTTTCCTCCACTTTGATTTGGTCTAAAGCATGGGAGTTTCTCTGAAAGAATTTTTCGCTGTGCTCACTGGGTGGACGTGCTTTAGCGAGAAATTCCGCTCTGGGATGCGCCATTCAATCGTCTGTGGTGTGCAGTCACAGTGGTAGCCAAAAGTCTGTCCTCCTTCCTTACTTAGCCATGCCTTGCCACCTTCAAATTTTGTGGTTGGTACTTGAGGTTACGACCCCCCCCCCTTCCATTGGCCAGAATACAACCCTCTCGTTATTCTTTGCGCAGTAGGTGGTTGACTCCTGTCTCCTCCCCCCCTCTCCCCCATCGCCATCAGCCACAGGGGAATACCCCGCACGACCTCCCTCCCCGATCCTTGTCTATCAATATGGCAAGTAGGTCTTATAAAATGTCTAACTCTCTGAGTTTCTTTCATAAAATTTCCCTCATAGTCACCAAAAAATGTCGGAGGCGACCTCCTTTCCCGCGACCGCGATCCACAATATGACCGCCAACCTTTTCAACCTTCCGGCTTTCACCAACCTCAAATACAACCGATCCCCCATCCAAAAAAAACCCAAATACGACCCTCCGTTGAGATTGCGCAACGCACGCAATTGGTGAATTCCACTAAATGGTAGATTATTTCGTAATTGCTCACCTTGAATTATGGCTAGTTCATCTGGACTTTCTGCTTCGTATGGGCAAAAATCGTTCACACTTATCGTTTCGTGGCGTTTTCGAATCGAGTCTGTCGTGATCCTAACAGAATAATATGATAAGCGGTAGTACAACAGCACTCACTTTTGAAAAGTGAACAGTTCAGAAAAATATTCAGGAGCACGGACCATGAGGACCATTATGTGTGTTTGTTGCTAACTGATGTTTTCAACCGTTATGAATCCTTTTAAAACTCGTTTGGCGCAATGTGGCTTCGGGGGGGGGGGATGGAAGGAGAAGGAGGCAGTGCTTGCCATTGCATCAAATTCACGGAAACGGTCAGTTTCAGAACTAAGCCTTAGAGTAAAAGAGGGAATCCGGGTTGCGTAAGCAATTCTCATTCTTCTCCGGGAATTATTCTCTAACGTTTAGGTTTCGTTCCTCGAATAACCTTCTAAAAACTGGACCATCGATCAACACCCTCATTTTATCACACAAACGTATCGCATTAGCAGCTGTACTTTCTGTGCTTGAAGATAATAGCGAAAAAAACGAGAAAAATAGAAGATAGTGTAAAAATAATTGAATAAAAACCTGTGGGGAAGAGAGGAAGCTTGTTTTCTGATATATGCTAAGTGCTTTATTTGTCAAGGAAAGCACACGGTGGGCTTGTTCGGGTATGTCGTTTCTTCTCGCTTGATCTCTCGTCGAGGGGCCAATTCCTCGTGGAGTGCCCAGCATAACTATGAAAAGGGGACACTACTTTCTGGTGTTCTCGGCGAGTTTCCTTCGCTTTTCATTAGCGGTCCCATTTAGTTGCCATAGCAGTTTACCTTTCGCGATTTTCGCGATTTGCAGATGAGAAACGAAGAAAATATATAGATCAGAACAAAAACAATGTGGAATTATCTCAACAAGAGGGCTACCATCGAAATCGACGCTCAGGCAGTCTAAGTGATGGTGCATCTTGACATTCGGTCTGTGCAATGGCATGCGAGACCGTCATAGGGATGGCCGACATTCAGTAAAAAGGGAAATTTCATTTCATTTACTGCATTATGTGAAGTCCGGCCTTTGTTAACTCTTGATTCGTGCAGAATTAGTTTCTTAGTACATCGAACAGATAAGGAAGGGAAACTTCTCACAGCGAAGTAATGGGTGAGATGAGATTTTTCTTCACGAAGTTTGAGAACGACGATACTCTCGAAACAGGAGTGTCGGGTGTCCCTGGGGTAGTCGCGTCCATATCGGGTATCGTTGGCGAGGCGAGCGTCGAGCAACCTGAGCATAAGTAAGCTAGAAAAATTCAGACACTTTCAGAGAAAGCACATCGATCAATGAGGTTCTGAGCTTGTGTTGCGAACCAGTAGAGAGATTACCTCCAGTGATCGAGTCCACTTCATCGTCTTCAGGAATTTCACGAAACCTGTTCTCAGCTAACACTGGCCTGAACAGCTCATTTGGTGGAATGCCTGATAGTTTTCTTTGCTCTATCACAGCCTCAAAAATACTCGAAGGGTTGCTTATTTGTGAAAATGTTCAGCCGACGTGCAATTACTGTGACATTTTTGCTCTTTTTTCCCACACAATCCGTTACGAGAAGTTAGTTCATTATAGAATACCACTGATGATGTGCCCTATAATGAACTGAATTTTTGAACAATATTTTCATGTTCAGTTAATCGTCCTCTTTCTCCTTGAGTTTTGCTCCTATGCACTCCTTCTGTCGAGGAAGTGTGCCCGAGCGAAGACTAATGATAACAGTCCCATCTCGAAATTACCTGGAAGGTGGCGCAGTGTGGCTCTTGACCTGATCGACCATTTCTTTAAATTGCTCAGCGGTGATGTCATAAAATGACGAATTTCCTATGTTGTAAACGCCGCCTTCGAAAAAGCCGACCTGAACGCGACCAATTATGCAACAGAAAAAGAAGGCAATGCTGGGTTTGAGTGAATGATTGAAGAATATGGTCATTCCACCACTCACCTCCAATGCGTCGTGGTGAGGCACCGTGTTGACCACCACAGAGTTGTTCAGTACCATGTTCAGGAAAAAGTGCTTCATGTGTGTGTTCGTTTGCCAGTCCGATTTCACCCTGTCACGAAGGGCAAGTGAGACAGTGGGCTCCGATTGATCGCAATCCCTCTGCAAGTAAAAGCCGTTGAAGGGAACAAACTCGCAAAGCATTTAGGGGCCAAATTTAGCCTCACCAGTTGCTTATCCGGACCATAATCGATACAATCAAAAGCGCACTTCCGAAAGATCATGACATTTTCGGTGAGAGTCCCTGTTTTGTCGGATAACACATGGCTAACCTAAATAGAAAATCCAAAGGCAGTGACATGATTAGAACACAGTCTCAGTGCTAACCTGGCCAAGCTCTTCAGGGATATTCAGCGATCTGCAGTCTATTGCACGGTCCTAAAAAGCAACCAAATCTTTTTCTTGCCTTCATTAATATTTAAGGCACATAAGAACTCCAGCCAAGAAGCAATGTTTTCTACGATAACTCTCGCTCAAGATCCATGGTAACGTTGGAGGTCGAAACAAGGGAAATACACCAAGTCGAAAGCATACAGCTGCCTATAAGGAGAGAATACGCCTCACATGGCTAGCAGGGCGCCCGCGCTGCTCCGTTCTTCTCCATGGCTGAAAATCAAACGGACAAAAGGTCATTCCGTTCTGAACCGTTTCCAAGGGTTTTTCGTCACCGCACCACTGATCACCTCTACCTGATTTCTAATGAGCAGCCCTTTCATCATAATTCAGCCTTTATTTCAAAACAACTTTGAAAACTTCCGTTGGCGAGCTATTTGACTAATACACATATTACGTATAGGATTTAACGTTAGAACGTAAGTCTGGCGCCACTTTTATTGGAACATATAATCAAGCCTCATAGCCACCTTTAAACTTTCGGAAAGGGATTGAAATCAAAGTAAAACAAGTAAGCCAATCTTCCCTCTGCACGAAGCAGGAAACAGCCATAAAGATATGTGATCAAAAGGAGGTAAAGGTCGAAACCAAGCAAAAACAAAATTAAGCAAGGGGCAGTGCAACTCTTCAACGATAAACGAGTTTCTCCATCGAAGGTTTGACTTTGAAGGTTTTAAGTGGTACGTCTGAAAGTTCGTCGACTGTTTGAAAGAAAACATTACCACGTCCGGGGCGTACAGTTCAATGTCCTGGCTGAGGAAGAAAATTTGGGCAAGTTTGATTATTTCGACAGTGATATACAACGAAATCGGTACGATGACCTGAAATGTGGTTGAGCAATTGCGGAATATAAATCGAATGTTGCGGCTAGTGCTATTCATATAACTCAAGACCTGGACTAGATTTCGCTCAAGAAGCCGGGACTCAATGGAGGCGCAGACAAGCCAAATTCACCTGATAACAAATAAGAAAAGCGCCGATGTTGTAGACACCATCGATGGCCGGCTTGGGAGAGTTCCAGGCGACGTACGGGTCCTGATCGACAACAGATCACACACACATCCACTGACCCACACCTGTCCGGAAAGGAAACCAACCGCTGTGACACTGCTAGCGTTTCTTGATGAAGGGTGTTGGCCCAGCCAGACCCCAGACATTAGTGCGCTGCCGATGACCATGAGCGTTAGAATTACCATGCACAACAAAATGAATCTGAAGGTCAGAATTGAAGAAGACGAAGAAAACTGAAATAATCACAAAAAGCATATACATCGCAAGAAAGGGTGAATTTGAACACATGCTAAAGCTCTATCATCTCAAAGAAAAGTGCCTCATTGAGGCGTCACGTCAATCGGTTATGGTTTTGTTTTTATGGTTTTCTTTACTAGCTTTACATTCAAGTCAGACAATGTTGGCTGAGCAGGGATAGCCAAGAGGTTAGAAGAGGATGTCTCGCTTCAGCACGCCCAATCGGCATAACTTCGTATAATGAGTTGCGTTATCTTTTCGTGTTGCCCCTGAAGATATAGTGGGTTTGATTAGGCGTTCTAAAATTCAGTGGAGGCCACATCTTTCCTTGCGGCGTCGAATTCACTACTGATGTCATTTCTGTCAATTCAAGCCGACAAGCTGATTGTGAGACTAGGTATACTGAACTTACCGATTCGTCAAGGATTCTATACCGAGATTTTATGTGGAGCTCGTCCATTATTCATCATAACCTTCGTGTCGTGACCTAAAAGCACGCTACACTTTTTCAAGAGATCCTGGTCGAGTGCAGTGAACCTCGCTTACACTTTTCACGAAAAATCAAGACTGGCAACGGTGCCT
Organism: Ostertagia ostertagi; assembly: GCA_036418205.1. Lineage (NCBI taxonomy): Eukaryota > Metazoa > Nematoda > Chromadorea > Rhabditida > Trichostrongylidae > Ostertagia > Ostertagia ostertagi. Next base: position 5,402 of record MU889419.1, read on the forward strand.
TCCAATTGCTTCTCGCCCAGTACCACCAGAAATGCACTCTGTCAGGCAAACTTCCAAGCAGCTGTTATACCAATTCATGCGAGTGGGAGCAACAGTTTGATTGGATTGCGCTCAGGTAAGTTGGTGGAGCTTTTTGTGTGGATCTCGAGGCGGTCAATCAGCTAGAGTCAGTAGCTTCACTAATCCCCGCGCCAGAGCCTGTGATATCTGCTAACTACTCGCGCTATTCAGAAAAAATGTTAAAATCTTTAGCTGGTTCCACAAGTTCATCTCGACTGTTATATCACACAAGGACGGCATGTGACGAGATTGAAGAGATCAACAAGAGACAATTTTTTCTCACAGCCGAAAAACTCGGGGCTTACAGTAATTTGGCAGTTACCAATCTAATAAGTGGTAAATTTGCTTGTGCGGTCCGGTACACTGATAGGGCTTAGCCCTCCCGTAAATTATGGAACCGTTTCCAATTCGTCATTCATCTCGACCAGTTCTACACTAGGAACGTAACGTGTGGAAGGGAAGCGTCTCGTAATTGACCTTTGTAAGTTGTGGAGGATTACCATCCTATGGTATAGCGAACCGTGCTTGAGGTTCTAAAACCTCACTGGGCAGAGTCCAAACTACATCAGTTAAATGAACTATGTTCGAAATCCTAGTTTTGTTCATGTGGTTACCTGCATACAGTACTATTCCTTCGATGAATGTGGTGTTGCGAAGTCGACTTCCCCGAAGCAGCATATTGTCTTTGGTGATCAGCTCGAAAGAGCCTGAACAAACGGATTCAACACCTTCCAGAAGAAAGACGAAAACCTTATCGACAGAGATGTAGCACATGACTGCGTCATTACCTGGCGCGCGCTCGATTTTCGCACGAATAGTGTAGATCGCTGGGTCAGGAGGCTCACAGAACACAGTTCCGGTGAAATGAGGCGGTATGAAGTTGCAGTCCTGCTTCAAAACGCAACCGTTATACATTGACAACTTCGTGATAAAAATTCCGGGTTTTCAGTTGCTGAGGGTGAATGAATTTTCCACTGGGTCTTCCATTCTTCAATACAGTAACCCAAAAAGACCACATAGTTGGGTTTGCAAGCTTATCAAATTTAAGCAAATAGTGCCAAAACCGTTACCCGCGTCTTCGAAGAAACGTCATCAGACATGCGCTCGAAAAGCGAAGTTCCACGTATTCAGGTTTAGGCCAACTGGAGACTAACTAGGGACTACAATATGTAGTCGCAATTAGTAGGCCCACTTTAGTGAGCTTCCCAGCGTAGTGAAGGGGTATTGTTTCGAAAGAATGCAGGAAAGGTACCCAGCACTCTTGTGAAATATTCGCAAAGCAAACAGCGGCGTTCAGCAGCTAACAAACCATGTTAAAAGTTGTTTTGCGCAAAATCTCTCATTCTGCACGAAAAAAATGGAACACTCATGAAACATTTTTCAGGCGGTTACGAAACTGCGATTCAAGCCACGGATTGCCCCGGTGAGAGAGTATGGGGACAGACGCACATGCTCACCAGTGCGTATCAAGAGGTGGGCTGGATAGCGAAAGTCGGGTCCGGCAAATTTTGGACCCTGATAACATCGCTATATAGCCCCCTTCAACACAGAGATGCTGTTTCGCCTACACCTTTTTTTTAGATCACTACCATATAATCCCTAACTATCTGAGCTGGCTGGCTATTGAATCTACCGTGTGAGTGCTTCCAAGCTCACATGTAGACTCCGATAATCACCTGGGAAAAAGGCAAGTAGTGACGAGGCACCATTCGCTGCTTCAACGAAGTCGCCATGTCTCACCATCCAGGTTGCAGGTTTCCACAAAGCAGCTGCCATTCTCGTCGGAAGATCTGAAGACGCAAGTTTTGTTTGGGGTGTGAGCTCCAATACGTTATATCCAGATATCCTGGTCGCTCCGTTTGTTCTGCTATATCCAACAATATTGACTACCGCAACCTTCAATTTGGCTGGCGCTGTGATAAACGAGGTTTGAAAAACATTAGTAAACGACTTTTGAAAACTTCTCAAACCTCAAGAACAGCACATCGGCAGGTATGTCTTGCTCGTTGGAGATGTGAACAAAATCGCCGACCAGAATGTGCTTCCAGTACATTTTTCGAAACATCTGACGATCTCTAAACAGTAAGGGGTCACTTTTACATTCAGCGCCGTCAGGTTGTACCAATTTCGAGAGATCACAACCTAGCCTTCGGGCATCCCCCTCCCCTCTGTATACGATCCAAACGACCAATGTTGTGGCTGAACATATCACCACTTGACATACTCCAAGACCACGGTTAGCGTCTTGTCAACTGGTGGAGGACAGCTGGTGGCCGGCGAAAAGCCGAATACGGCCCCAATCCAAGAACCGTGGAAACAACCTCCTCGTCAAAAACGGTTGGCTCCTGGTCATGGGTGATCATAGCGCACACAATGTGCTAACCGAAGCGAATGCCACCATGACAGGGAGTTACCCAGCCTGGGTAATTACTTACAAATGAGCAAATTCCAGCCAGTATTTGGTTTTAATGCTGCCAGCATCATCGAGGGTAATTTACAGAGGAACGATTCAGCGGGATAAGTTGTTATAAATGCATTAAATTAGCATCTGCAACAACTACGACTACCTGTATAACCAGATATGCGTACCTTTTTAAAAATTGGCTATGTTGGGGCTGGTTCACGTTCGCCTTTTCAAGAAATCTAATGAACTCACTCAAAGACACAACAGGTGAATAGTCAGTAAAGGACCTAAAAATATGTGTTGCCAAAAGGATGTGGACTGGACAATCCCCTGCAACCGAGATCCACCCACCAAGAACAGTGGCGAAGATTTAGATGATTGCAGATCGGATTTTAACACGTTGACGACATTGTGCAGCGCATGCGCATCACACCTTGAGCACCGTGTGGGACCGTGTGCAGCGCATGCGCTGCACACACAAAATATTTATTTTTTTCGCGCATGCGCTACTTCTTTTCTAATTTTTTGCATCTATTCTATAGACCACACCATAATATGACTAGACACGGCGAGGTTCATTGAATGGTTGAATATGCTCCTTTTTAGCGAAGGTTTTCTAAGCCCTACGAATTTCCCAATTGTGTTCATTCCTTTATATTTCTGACAACTTGGTAATCTTGGTCATAAAAAAGAGCAGTAGAAGTAAGTACAGACCCACACATATAGCAAAAGATACATGTTTTTAGTGGAGCAACCGTGTCAGAAATAATTTTGAGGTTCACTACAGCAAAAGCAAGTGAAACATGGCCTCATTGCCAGAAAAACGATCGAATTGTTTACAGTTGTTCCTTCTGATAAGTTTGACATCGAATATCATTCGAAACATTTTGTTGCATCCGAGTTTTGGGTTTAAAGCTCAAAATTCACGGATTTGATGTGAGGCGGCGGCGCCTGCAAAATCGCCGTGGTCCCACGCGGCGCAAAAACCCAAAACGCGCGTTGTCGTCAACGTGTTAACCACTTATTGTTCTTCTCGTTTCTACTTCGTACCCCTCGTGTCAATCTTGTTCTTCTTCTTCTTCTCGCGCAGCCCAAGCAAGGCCGCAGCAGAGTGCCCTTTCTTTATCTCACTCGCCGCCAATTGTTCTGTAAGCGCATCTCGCTGTCGAAGCCGTAGCACGTTTCGCGGCGTCCTTTCTGATTAACGGCCATCACGCCTTCCAAGTTCTTGCGGACACTCGCTTTGGGGCCTGAAGGTCGCCGTTTCGGGTAATCCTCCTGAGCTCTTTAGCACGAGCCCACACCATCGCAGACGTTCTTCCCGCGTCATTAGTTGGACAGAGCAGGCTGCATGACCGCTCCGACATTCTCGAATAAGGTCCAGTCGTGTGCCCATCTCAAGATCCTCATTTTAACGGAGTGTAGCTGGCTTCCGTGATTCTCGCTCAGAGGCCAGTACGTACGGGACAATTAGCTGATTGCACTGCCTTACTACCGCCTTCGGTACACCTTCCTTTTGAGTGTTCTGTCTTCACCCCTTAGCCTGACGTGCAAAGCGACGGTTCAGACTCATGAAGCATAATTTTTAGTTCCTAAAGTGATCAGGAGGTAGTGCAGCATCTCTTTTAAACACTAAGATAGCGACAGCGATTGCCCATCCCAGCGCTCAAGTTCTCCTACGAGCTCAGAAATATAAGAGATTTGAACTCGTTCCGCAATGAGATGCAAATGCAGCATAGGCTTTGTACTAAAGAGTCAACGTACCGATCCCATACATGACACGTTTTCCAGTTGATCTCATTGTCGTATCGCCAGCGCCTGAAGTCTTCAAATCCGTCCTATAATACATAAGCCATCGTCTGGGAATTTTGCATTCTTATCTGTGGGAAACCAAAATTTGCAAGGAAAACGAATTTATGATAGAAAAAATGATTCTGACACTTATCGTTAGCTCTCAAAGGCTAAGCCTGAATGAAAATTGTTGATAAATATGGTGATTGACCCGAAAACTCTATATAAACCGTTTCATGGAAAAGGAAAATGGAATGGACGGCTCCATCGGAACCTTTTAAGTTCTGATGGGCTCGCTGTCATCTACCGTTTCGACGACATGTAGAAGACTTTTCAGAAGAACTAAATAAGAAAAGCGTGTCTACGCCGAAGTAGGCTTGTTGAGCGACACACTCCGCCTGTGTTTTCAAAAGGCAGCACAGGGGGGGGGTATATCGAGGTGTGATGGGGCTGATGAACTTTTTTTGTAAGCCCATTCGGCCGTCAAATCTCACTGATATCACTGAACCGAAAAGGAGAGCTGCGGTTACTAGAGAGACGAAATTCAGTAGACAGACTATCTGGAAGTATTGCACCTCACTACTTCTCCTGCTATGACCATGTCTCTGGCACAAAGCGAAATTATGTACTTTGACGTTGAAATGAAGGTTCTGTAGCTTGAGCTCGACTCAGCACACTGGGAACGTTGCCCTCAGCTTTTAAAAACTAACACATGTGACATCTGCTCAATGCCGTTACAACTAAAGGTGCGTCGTGGAGCCTGCAAGCTGAGGTCGTGTCTCATCTCTTCAAGGAGGGAAGAATTACTGAAGGGGACAGTTTTCAATGCTTTTCTGGGAGAACTTCAAAGAATCTTGAGGACCTCACGGTTTCTACAGTCCCTACTTTCGCATGATTCCCTACACTTCTCTTCCCCATCCTTCCTAAAATTGAGAGAGGAAATGAAGCGCACGTGCGAGGTAAAGAAGGCGTCAGTTCGAAAAAGAGGAGGGAGCAGGGCCAGTTCGAAGCCGTTTTTCATCAATGCCCTCCAACTTTGCCTGGTCTCTTCCCCATGTTGCACATGTGCTTCCACATTCCGTAGCTGCCAAGGGCTCGCTCACTTAGCATTGCATGGCAGCACCTCAAAGCGACAGATTACGATGAGATTGGGTTGGGTTCATAATGGAAGTGGGGATGCTGAATAATGCCCCGTGTAGGCTGAAAAAAGCAATTTGTCAAGAACGCGCAAAATGGGACCCCTTTCTTTGCCCGTTGACCTCCGATTCTGGATGAGCTAGCAACCAGATAACACATGTTGGGCCGATGGCCAACCAGCACACCAGTGAAACACCATGCTTTTATTGACGAATTGCTTTGGGAAAGTCATGGGACACGCACTCACAGCGGAATACCTCATCAAAATGATAAGCGAAGGACAACACTGCTGGAAAGGGGCAAAGGGCCGTTGCCGGAAGCTAGCGTAGAAAGCGAATGGCAAGCCGTACGCTTATGCTACTGGCGACTTTGACCCAAAACGCCAAATTTCGCTCCTTACGGACCTTACTATGCTTCCATGGTTGCATGTTATTCGCACGCTGCACACACACTTTATTATAATCTCTCGCTTTAACAGGAACACAAGTATCATAACGACTCCTTCATACACTGCTGGACAAAGCGAGCTTGTGATCAACATACCTTCACAAGCGTAGTACACAGGACGAAGCTAATCGGTATCAACCCGAGAAATTTCGTGTATGCGCCGAATAGTGGGCAGAAGTTCAGCGCTAAAATGAGGGTTATTGCAAATACATTCTTCAAAAAAGCTGACATTTTATGGCCAATACATGCTTTAAAAAGCTGACATATAACATTTAAGTACTGCAATGAATAAAAGTAGTAGGCGTTGGCGCGCGATTTGGTGGTTACGGTGATGAAAGATATTGTATGGTATAATGATGAGCAACGCTGTAGTTGGTTTGTTGGGGATGCGTTTGTCAGTGAACTTCTGGAAGTTGCCGAGGTCGTAGCGAGGTTCATCAAACATATGATTTGGCTGAATCATACGAGATCTGAAAAGTGCCGACGATTTTCGGTTCCCAGTTGCCAAGCAAGCAGAGCTTCAACTATAAGGTTAGAAATAAAGTCCTGGAATACTTTTTTTTTCAAATTTCCCTTTTTTCCGAAAAACTCATAGGCAGCATTTATGGCTGAGGAATGGTAGAGCATTCTTGAGGCTTTCATTCACGGTGTGCATGTAGGCGCTGCACCAGTAAATTATCAAGAAGAACTAGCGAAAATAACGCCGCACCACTAATCATTTGTAATGCTAGTCACTGTCTAGTACCAAGTCCACATATCTATGTACACGCATGAATTCGTACCAACGACAAGCACTATCTGTAATAGCTTCAATGAGAATTTCGTTCACTGCTACAGCCTGTTTCACGTGTACCAGCGCTTTCGATCGTTCGGTATTTCTTTAAAAGGCTGCTCCTCTTTGCAGGTAGGGCGGTCACGCGAGCTCCGACTACAATTCTTCGGTATGGGCACCATTGCTTAGAGGAAGGGGCTCGCTGCAAAACTTCACAAAGTAAAGCGAAGTAGCAGGTCAAAAGCGCTATACCGTGGATACAATGTTAGTTGGTCATTTCATTCATGACATTGAGAACTACCACGTTTCGAAATGAGCTCGTTAAGATATCTGGAGCTGCGACGAGGTTTCTTACTTCACCTAACGTATTCACCTGGTCAACCTTTGAATGGATACCACCCATTCTAGGCGTTAAAGGCCTCAGCTTACTAGGACGAAAGAATAGGCGCAACTTCAGATTCAAAAACAAAGATCGCTTCCTTTTGGGACCCGCTCTCGTCATGGATCTGAAAGGCACCTTTATTCAATGCGCTATTCAACAACAAATTGATCTATGACACTTGTAATGGTTTCGTGGGCGAGCATAGCTTTTGAGCAGGTCGTCTGTAATGCAGGCCTCAGAACGCATGGGTGAGTTTGCTAAGAGCTTGGAAGCGAGCAAAGATATACTTTGCACATCTCGTAGGTTAACCTAATTCAGTGTGACTTGTGGATCGACTGAGAAAATGCGTCTCACCCTTTCTCTCGGCTGTGGACGACTCCGAAGGATCGTGATAGGGTTGTGGCAGCGGTGCAGACGGTGGAACCCACTGAGAAGACGATCGCTTGTGAGTGTGGCGAGACACTATCATTCTGGGAAGTGTCAAGCCTGTATCAAAAGTTCGATTCCAACAAAAACACGTCTCCTCAGCTCCCGCTAGCAAAACCTTAGCTATCATGCTCAGTAAAAACCTGGATATGGCATAGGAGTTTTGGAGCAAGCCATTTCACCTCATTAAGTAATAGGCATGACACGACGTTGAGGCTCAGAGCGAGAAAAATTGTAACGTAGGAAATTATCAGAGACTTTTCATAATTTCTCCCACTTTTCGAGTATTGAAACAATATGTAAGGTATATATGTAGCTCCAAGAAAGCACATCTGTACAAGAGAACCTGATCTGCTAACAGACCTTTCCATAAATATTTCAAAAATCGTTTCGGTGATTTTCTCGTCAAAGTGGAGCTCCACCTTCACCAACACTGACAATGGAGTGATGCAGGTGAAACACATACACAGATGAGCGGAAATCAAGGGAAATTTAGAAATGGGGCCAAATGAATGATCACGGTCTCTTGAGTGTGGCTAAATCGATCAACTGTGAGGAGCCTTGGCAACAGAAATTGATCAAACAAGCATATCGCTCATGGATGTCTTTGACCGTGATCGTGACAAGAGAAAAAGTTCTGATCCAGGCAGATAACGAACATCACGAGGATAACCAAGCCATCTCATTTTCAAATTTGAGCGCTGAACTTGAGCGCCATAGTCCCATGCTACAACCCGAACAACCACATCTACGAAGAGCTCTCATTGTTTACTTATTTAGTCATCACAAAGACAGCAGGTGCACTGTGGCACCAAGCGAAGGTGCGGAAGCGACCTGGTGGAGAACTTTATTGTATTCCGAATGCGCACTTCGAACGATGATCGCTGATCGGCTCTTCAGAGCTCCCAAACAGTTCTCTCAGGTAGTTATGAAGCGGAATGCTGTGGCTGTGATGGCCATGGTCACCACCCAAGGTTGGGCTTCGATTCCCTGTTGGCGAGTTCGTTTTTTTGTGGCTAAAGCACCATGGTTTGGAGTGGTGGTTTGCGAGCATCTCGTAACAAGCCTGAGCGCCAATAGCTTACGACTCCACACCAGGCCTCCTGTCAAGAAGGTTTGACATTGCTGCTCATGAAGTCAAATTATCCTAGATGCAAAGCTAAGTTCTTCTTGAGCGAGTCTAGAGCTAACTTTGGGAGAATGCTGAAAGTGCTGAACTTGGGGATAATGTTGAAAGCTAACTTTTTCTTGAGCGATTCTACAGCTACTTTTGGGAAAATAGAGCTATAATCGGCAGGTCGATGAACGAAGTTAGTTTCTCAAATTCAATGATTTAAAAGAGAACATCTAAATGCTTCATTATTTTCGGCTATAGAAAACAACACAGCGAAATCGAAGAGCTGTGAAGACGATGAGATGGTTCAAGCCAAATATAAAGCAACAAGCGATCGATCCTCCAACGTGACGCATTTCGACTGATAAGACGCACTGTTTGCAAAGAATCTCTTGAAAAATGCAACATATCGAATGTGTCCAATTTTTAGAAACGCCTTCATACAGGACATTTACCTCACATTAGGCGCCGGAATGCTTGGCGGTTCATTCGTTTGTTAGGTTTAGGTTACCTGCTATTTTTCGCCACTCTTCGCGATGCGACCGTTACCACAATGATGCTGAGTAGTGAGCACATCATTCTTGAGATGAAAATAAACCCGGAGTATGTCAGGGTCAGCAAGGCCGGCTGTGACATATCCGCGTCCATAAGTCTTATCTCAAGTCACACACACAGATTCAGCCTAGGGGCTGCCGAGGGAGTTCCTTGTAATTTTGACGGAGGACTGAGATGCTGGATCCTACGGCGAGCAGGATGTCCGTTTTTCTGCACGCCTAGTACCATCCGGCAGTGCTGAATGAGAAGGAGAGAGCTGCTGCCGGGGGGCCCCCGCCTATGCTGCTAATAGAGCCTACAGAAAAGGCTTCACAATGATATGTCGTGTCCCCACGTCGCAAAGCCATTCACGAGATTGCAGAAGTAGCTTATATCGTTTTTCAGCTCGAGAGACTGGAATTAGTGTAGCTCCTATAAACGCTTCAAGTTTCAGGGAGGGGGGGGGGGGGGCGACTTTCAGGCCCGTAGGAAAAGGAAGCTGCCTTAGCGACGTCAACGACTCATAACGCCCACCCACGTGCGCGGTGATTTGAGAGCGAATAACTGCCGTGCACTTCGGCGCAAGCGACGAGGGATGACCTTGCGCGGAATGTAGCCTCATTTAGCAATACGCACCTGTGGCAGCGAACACATCGGCGAATTGTGCGCGACGCTTCCCAGTGACTGCATTCCTTATCATTCACATTCATTGTGTATGGATTTGATTGGCCGCGTGCATAGGCTAAAATGTTTTGATTGAACTGCCATGTCGCTGTTACCATTCATGTTGTAGAGACTCCAATGCCATGGCGCCCTGCTATGCCATGGTGCCTGGCTCACAACTGAGCCACCACCCTACATTACGCTCGGCGATAACCATGCGGATCGACATCGATTATTCACTGATGCCTGCTTCCACAATATTTTAATCAAGGAAGGTTGAAACTCTGTGGATGTTGGCATGCCCAGTTCAGACATTCCTATCCACAGCAAAGCAGCAAATCTGAAAGCACCTCAGAGGACTATCCACAGTACACCGGTCCTTATGAGAAGTTTTTTAAATGAATCGATTAAGTGTCACGAAAACTCTTATTATCTCTAGTATTGGAGACCACATTAAGCCCCCCCCCCCTCCCCCGAACTGGAGTTTTGGAGTTTGACTTGACAAGGAATTCTTTCAGTTGGTTCCGCTCATATGTATATGCTAAGACCAAGGGCTATACCGAAACCCACAGTCATTGCTTCTGACAAGTGAATAAGGTCATTACCGAAAATTTGAGACGGCACTCCATCTCTGAAAATCACTCGAGAACTAGCATACTGAAGGCGAAAAGTACGGTTGAAAGATTTACTCTTCTCCTTCCTTCCTACTCTTTAGCGTTTGTCCCGTTTGTTGGCGGGGTCCGCTTTTCTGATGTGCTGACGCCACTTTTCCCGATTAAATGCTTGGTCGGGGTGTATGTTAACCGACTTCAAGTCTGTGTGCAACGTATCGAGCCAGCGCTGCTTTCGGGCGCCCTTAGGCCGCTTTCCGGGCACGTCAAGGTTGAGACCGATCTTACAGACACTGTCATCTTTCGCGCGAAGAACATGACCATACCATCGAAGACGGGCTTCGCGCATCTTGTCGACAACCAAGCCACGTATCGTCGTACTATAGTACTAAAAATTTTCAGCTCACTTTGTGCCTGGCATTTATGCGTAGTGGCTGGCATATGAAAGATTGAAAAAAGAAATTACGCAGAACAAAGATTCTCTAACATGTATTTCAAACAAAAACTGCACCCATAATTATCAACGCTGGAACCTACCGAATAATGCTAACTGAATGGAAGAGAGCAAGAAAAAAGAAAATACGCAGTTTCTACAAAAAGAGAACAACTCAGCACTAATGAAAAATATACTTTCGAAACATAGCGCTACTGTGACCTTGCTACAGGCATTCTGCGCTACTGTGACCTTGCTACAGGCATTCATTGTTTCACTTTTAGGCACGCTTATCGTTGGGTGCCGTAAGTGAGGTGTTTGCACCCTACTGAGGCAACTAGCTGTGTAACGCGTTCAAGAACAATGAAGTCGACTATCCCTTGCAGCGTGCTTTTATCACATCACGGTCGCGTCGTCAGTTATTTTGACAATAATTTTTTCAGGCGAAGACACGGTACCGGATAAATGCGTTGGGCATGATTGGTTGCCGACATAACGGAATGTAAGCAGACTTGCCAAGAGATGTATTAGTGACGATGACTGCGGGTGTCGCCTAAAACCCGCAAGCAAGACCCTTGTTTTCCCCGCTTATTTCACCGTTAGCGCGGGTTTCTCCGCCGTTGAGGTCGCCAACGTGAACGCTCTCTTCCTCTGCCAAAACAGTTAGAATCCAACGGCGTGGAAAGCAGCTGGGGGGAGGGTCAACCGTTGCATTCGACTGACTTATAATTTTTTATTGACCGCCCCTTCTCGGAGGTCTTACCACAATAACCCCTTGTGGTAATTATGTGTTTGAAGGCAAGCTGCGGGCTGTGGTGTACCAGAGCACTAGTGATAAGTGAGAGGCGAAATGCGAAGTGAGGGAGAAAAGGAAAAAAAAAATCATGAGAAACGCCAAAATTAGGGGTTAATCTACAGTAAGGTCGGATGTGGTGCGACGGCGAGACAGGCCCACCAAAAAAGGCAAAACACGCGAGAAAGCACGCCGTTCAAGAAAGCATGGTGATCTCTATGACATTGTGGGATGGGAGCGGTTGCAATGGGGCGATGATGCAGCGGTTAGTAAAGATAGTTGCCGTAATCGCGCAAGATTGCGTGACAAATCTATTCTGATGTTACGTATTTATCCCACCCTGCGCCGTGCGATTGCGTACAGCAGGCGATTACAGTACTCTCACGGCTAGTTCCGCTATCGTTGGCACCCTGTTTTCGATTGAATAACTACGGGTAGAACTTGTGATGAGAGGAAATAATAAGACTAGATGACTTATATCTAGTCTAGCAGTTTTTTGCATATATCTTCGAGACGTCAGCAGTGAATATTTGTGGTAGTGGATATAAAAAATTCCTATCTCCTATCCAGCAAAAGTGGAAGCGAACACTGAACATAACATTTAATGCAAAATGATTGGAATCGTGAAGAACAGTTTTCCCATTTATAGCGCAATAGTTAAGCTTAGCTACGTAAGAACTGGCTATTATCTTCCAACGCAGAAGCTGTAAAATCCCACACAAGGTTGGCGAATAAAAGCGCCAAGTCATCATGCTCCTCCCACCCCTGCTGGTCCCCCTAGTACTAGGCTGTGAGTCTAGGGGGATGTGTAAGCAGTTTTCATTACCCTCAAAGTTCACCCTCTTCTCCAAGGCTCAGTCAGCGTGAGCATGCCCCTTTTGAGTACACTAGCGCCTCAAGAAATTGATTCGCAACATTAACGCAAACCGCTCCTGTAAGCGGATTATCTCCAATGGAATTGAATTACATTTTACGGAATCTTGACAGAAAGAATGGATACTCGTGGCCTTATCAGCTACAAGTATTGCGCTCTCAATTTCAAGGCACAAGTCTCCTCTACAAGGACACCTGCGTGGAGACTACTATGTGCTAATAAATCAACTACCAACTCGAAAACAAGGTGGCCGTGAGACGCAACTACTAAGCAGTTCATGATGAAAACTACCTCACGAATTAGAACTCTCTCTTCCCCTCAGGTGCCAAGTAAACTTCGTCCCCTCGAGTCCCTCACTGCACTGGTACAATGCATAATGGCATCAATGATTGTTCTAGTGCGGAACATTATAAATACACTAGCACATTACCCTATTTTGCATGTTAAGAAGTAAATGACATGAGGAATTAGAGTGGTTTTCCAGGCGCGCGCAATGGTTTCCAACGATATGTAGAGCATCTCTCGGTACCCGTCACCTATCTGAAAGGAGAAATGCATGGGCTCAACTCAGTACAATATTCGGAGCTGTGCTAGTTATGAATTGATTAGTCTTCCCATTTCCTTTCATCACGAGCCCCGCCTGTGATCATCAGTTACAAATGTCAACGCCAGTAGAACTAGGCGTGGGTGTACTGTAATCGCTTGCGGTACGCAATTGCACCGGCGCAGGGTGGGATATATACGTAACATCGTTTCGTATCACTAGGTGGGGTACGCTAGGGCTCGTATTCATTCGCGGTATCCTTCGATACCAGTTCCGCGCTATCCGGGGCTTGCCTTTGAATGATGTTTGGTTTCTGTATAAAAATCCCTAAACAGTCATGTCGCATGGGCGGGCTCAACAGTGTCGGTCAAAACGCTCATGCTCGAAGGAAAAACCACGCCTGTTGAAGAACACTGCTCACGATGTAGTGGGCGCCGTGGTCGAATTCTCCGTATAAGGAAAAGACGGACGTTTCCGTTTCCAATATGGACGGATAGCGAAGGTCTCTCTGGATTCCAAGCAGCTATCCTGAAGTTTTCCGGAACAGCGTTCCTTGTTCCATAGCGCCAGCGCGTACTAGACCAAATCAATGCCCATTGAAAAAGAGGAGAGTTCTGAAACAGCTATGAGGGGTACTAGGATCGCAATGTGGGTACTGGCTAGTGAAGGGAATGGTTGCGACTCACAGGATCACGAATTCTTACCATTGCTCCACTTTCAACTTTCATCACTAATCGGCCCGTCATTCTGTACGTTTGGGAAGGCAAGAGTGGTTTCTGTGACCCCCTTCAGCATCCATCGCGAACTTTTTTTCGATTCATACGGGATCCACAAACTACTCGCTGCCTCGAAGAACTCCACTATAAGGTCAAAGGTTTCAGGGCGTCAAGGGGCGAAGAAGGTGAAATATACCCAGTCCAAAGGCAGGCGGGTCCCTGACGATGCGGGACGCTCTGCGCTGCACTGCGAAGAGTGTGCTCCAGCAGTTTTGTAGGACGAAACCCGCGTCGTTCCTGCCGCTGCACGCCCACCCTCTAACCGTTTAGCACGAGAGCTTCCCGTTGAAGTAGGCAGCACCGATGAGAGCCGCATCAATGCGGAAATCAACGGGCAAAGAAGAAGTTCCATTTCTTGCGGTTCTGGGCCCACTGACCATCTCTACCTTGGCTTTAACGGACTGCCTTCTGATCGTAAACTCCGCCTTTAATGCATTTCAGTTAATAATTTTAGAGCAGTTACACGAGCTCCAATTCCCCATGTAAAATTACCCCTGTTTAATCTAACATAGCTGTTGACGCAGTAGGCACAACGGCCTCGAGCGTTGAAAACAGCAATAGCTATTTTCCAACCCGCGCACAAACTATTTGGACTCACAACGCCGTAAAGAATTGTTGACATATCAAAGAGATATCTTCGCAAAAACCCGCAATTTTTGCTGTAAAATTATATACAGGATATTTGCAGCCATCGCAGCACCATGAGACAAAAGGAACTTAAGCAGTGCAGTGTATGTGGGTATATAGGACAGCTGTTATAAGGACAAATGCGGGGTCGCCTTCTTAGCGCCAAATACATAGTGGCGTAAATACGCTCGAAGGAACTACTTAAAACAACCGCGCTATCCTAGAATCGTACTTATACGCACACACAACTTGAAAATTATAACTTCCCGTAATCCAAACGGCGAGATACATCTCTTTGAATTGAAAGGTATTGCATGTTATAAGAGGACCAAGAGGACGAAACGCCGAATTGCAGGCCGTGAATTGAAAATGACTTGGCCAAAGCGAAACACTGTTTGGTGCTAATGGCTTGCTACATTTCGTAAAAAAGGTCACCTTGTTGGTCCCAATTTAAGTAAAAACTACTGACGACCGCATGAGACTGAAGCTCCACTACTGTAATTCATGCAGGCTTCGAACTTGCTTTACTGAGTCCTAACTGAAGAGAGCCTTTTTATATAACAGAGTCGTCGCCGAGAGTGATTATGGTCACGTTATTTTGGGTGTGGAGCACACGGTCCTGCTTGTCGTCGTGGATCCCGCCAGTTCCCGTCCAAGCCGGTTGGCTGGTCACGGCCGCGTCTAGGATCTTCGAAATCGTCATCGTCACCTCGAACGACTGTGACCATCTTTCCTGTGTGCTCATCACGCATCATTGATGTTCGCAATTGAGGTGCTGGTTGTTTCAGCTCGAAGCCGTCACTAAATCGAACTCTTTTCTCATCCAAAAACGAAACAGATTAAAACTAAATGGGAATCAGCTAAATGAATATATGAATTTTCAGTTCCTCTGCTTCGCTGGCTCGGCCACAAAAGTTATTTAATTCTTTGCAACTTCCCCTACAACTTTGAAAGGTTTAACAACTAGATGTCAATGATTCGACGGTCGAAACACAAGTATTTCATGTCAAAAATAACATACTGTGCTAATTACCTGCCAACTGAACGGTTGTGTGGAAATCCAGTTGGAGTATTCTGCCGGGGATCCGGTGGTGGTATATGCTGGAGATTTTGAGATGGCATACGCCTTGATGGGATCTGAATTCAGTTGAAAACTCAAGACAATCTCATTAGAACTGAAGCCGCATTAGACCTTAGAAAGCGGTAATGCAATTACTCGTGGATAATGAAAGTGAATAGGTTCGAAGAGATCACCTGCTTTATTCTACAGGGTGGGGCAATGTTATAAGAAACAAATAAATTTAGCGTAAAAGGTGCTACTGGTTTGTTGTGCAGAAAAAAATCTGAAGAAGAAACACTGCTTATATCCAAAGTGATCCCCATAGACATCAACACAAGTTCGAAGACTTTTGGGCAACGTGCTGACCGTGACGAGGAGGTACCCTTTGCATCCGGCGATCAGTAACACTGTGCTACAGACTTCACAACAAGTGAAGATGGTCTTTAGGAAACAGATAACTAGTAACGTATGGTAATACTTGATAAAATAGGCTGCAAACGAAGACAATTACAAGAGCGTAACCGGCAGTTCATTTCTTTGGTAGAAAACTGCGTTTTGTGAAGGTTGTCGTCACTCGTCTCGAAGCAGCAAGCTCCGGGATCAGCCTCAGCAGTAAGAAGGATACCACGAGGTAGTATGCGCATCTACAAAGGGCGCATGCATAGTCCGTCGTCCGATCGTAACGATACGTGAAGAAACTTCGAATATTCAGGCAAGTCTGACAAGCGACAGTTACAATCGTTGCTGTCGGACGACCGACTATGCATGCGCCCAAAGAGCGTGCCATGCCGTTGCACAAAATGCGTGGTTAGGTCATTTGTAGTTAAGGGGCTGCAACACTGACCCCCATTGCAACGCTCCCAGCCACTTCGTACCACATTTAAGGAGTAGTGAACGGAAGTGTGAGATCTTCGATTTTTATTTCACACTTTGAAAATCAATTCAAAACTTTAGTTTCTTTTCTCGTAGATGTCATTTCAACAATAAACTGATGTTCGAACTTTCCAAAAAAACATACTTCGAAAGGAACGTCCTTGCCATTTGCAACATGCTGGCGACTCTCCTGTTCAACTGCGGATGAGGAACATGCATCATCGGATGTTAATCGTCTATAT
>MU889421.1:0-30611 GCA_036418205.1 Ostertagia ostertagi
TGGTCAACTCAAATCAGCTGTTCTCCCTGGAACAGGTGGCATGATAGTGCTAGTGCTGATAACGACTGGCCAGTGCCTCTGATAAACGTTCGCAACATGCATTTTGAAGTAGGAAGTCATCAAGGAAATATTACACAGATAACAGACTCCTACAAAAAACTTGCCTCGCACAAAAGATCAGGACGCGACTAGTTGTCAGACCTCAGCGTAGATTTATTTATTTATTTATTTTTTATTTACCAATGCACTTGATGGTGCGCCACAGAAGAGCAGACAGAAGACAGGTGCTGTTTGTTCCTCAGAAGAATTCACAAAAAAAAGACAAACAAAGCTGAATTCGTATAATAGCTATAAAAGGAAAACAAACGAATCGTGCTCTCAGCTTCGCAGGCCTGCTGGATACAAAAAAAAGATCCTAGAAAGTCAGCGCAGAACTCTAATAGTACCCTTACTGTGTTGAGAGCTTAAAGGCAGAAGTCGGCTCAAAAGAGGGGGTATTGATGAGCAGAGATGCGAAGTGGAACGACAGTGGAGAAAAAACTGAGAAAAACCGTCGACAAGGCCGTTAACAAAACCCTCTTTCCCACTAGCAGTGAAGGAGGCTGGCTTGGGAAAGAGGCACGTACAAACAAGTTTTCTGGAGATGTCAGTCGTTCTATCGGTTGATACGGCAATCAACCTAGCTGATTTCACACGTTATGCCAGCCACGCACCACTTCCGGAGGTGGGCGGTCCTGGATTGACCAGGCGGCCCTGGATTGAAACCGAACGCCCCGGGGCCTTAACGGGGTTTTTCAAGGTGGGAAGTTGCTGCAATGTGTGCAGCTACCCACATACAACCTCCAGGCACGGGAATTACTTCTCTAGCGTGCCTGAGCCCGACCTTTGCCTTTAAGCATCTTAGTGGACTACTTAAATCCTTTATTTTTCTGAAAGTTTCGTTGATCTTTTAGAAATAGTCCGCGAATCGATCTCGCGAACGGAAAAGTATCTGCAGAAATGCTTTGCCACCAAAAGCAGTCATATAGTCAAATTACAGCAAAACTTTGTACCATCCATTCGCTTACGATAGCTAATAATTTACATAAATTCAATCCAGGTAAAGGGTGGGTCGATTCCAAGCCGTAAGATGCAACAAATCGGAAGTGATTGGAGGTTATTTTCACCTCTGCTGATCACCATGCAATGAATACCATCAAGTCCCTACCCAGTGGACCGATTCTAGTGTTTGGGCGCCTTGTCTGTGTGTAGGGCTTCCAGCGAGGATATCCCTGTGCGATGGAGAATTTTCGACGAGGAGCAGCCTTTGACCGTGACTTCCGCAGCATTTCCTTGAATGTTTTAATTTAATCATATCAATTCTGCAATTCATATTTATATTCTGCTGAGACCGAGAAATGTAGGTTTTTCTGAACCTGAAAGGGACACCCAACCATCTAACTTACGCGGTTTTCGATGACGAAAATGAAAACAGTGGATCGGTAGTGGCAAAAGAGAGTCAGTTAAAAATTTTAAAATAAAGGCTCAAACATTTCTTTGATTCCGCTGTGCCAGGGCAGTGAAACACTGGGCGCGGAGAAGAGAGTATAGCGAGGAGAGCGCAACGGGCAAGAGGGCGCAGACAGCTTGCACTTCTTTGTAGGAACGCGGGAATCTGTAGCTTGAGCGGACAACTCTATCTTACCTACCAACAAGATTGATCAACATGAACTCATGGGGGTACACCTTCAGAAAAAAAAAGAGTAGAGGAAGCCGGAATGTTAATGAAAGATCCAGGAATAACGCCCTTTTCTGCTCTGGATGGACGTCGCAGTGGTTCAGGTGAGGTTAAGGTTTGACATAAAAGTGAAGTTGATAAAAGGTCGTATGATCGTGTTTGAACGCCCTCCATCCTCCGCCTCCTGCGGTGAGAAAACTGGGCCTTACAGAGAGTATTGACGGCAAAAATCGCGCCAAAACTTATCTTGGTAAAGGCGACAGATTTGTAGTGGAGGGAGTACTGTCTGCAAGAAGACATTATTTAGCGCTTTCACGATGGGTGGTGCGCTATAGAGGCCTGGTCGACGTCAAGCTTGCGCCGAAAGCCCCTGCGGTTCTCAGGCACGCCCACCTTCATCACGAGGAAGGGATGATAACGGCAATGCACTGGAAATGAAGCCAGTACTCTCATCGCTTGATTTCCTTTTCTGAGTGTATTGTTGAGCCGGTCAATAAAACAGTAAGTGCCCATCGACAGCCACTGGCAGAATGCCAGATTTCAACTTCATCTAAAACGACTTTCGCGCTGACGATAAACTCGTCCACTCCAGGAATGTGATTTTAGCTCTCCGCGACTAAGACCTTTCGGTTATCTCTTTTCTCTCTAATTCTCTATTCTCACTGACATCAGTGAAAATCCACTTTGATATTCTAAAGCGTCGCGATGATGCCTTTGAGTCCTTTTCTATTGACATCAGGGTTGACAGGGTGACGTGACCGATCTTGGACAAGTTGAATCTCGCAGTTTGCTGTCCTGGACCCTATCGACGCTAATGTTATATACACAGAGAAGCATCCAAAACATTTCGAAAAAGAATTTTCAAAGTTCAAAAATTCTTATGTATTCGAAAAACTGCGAAAATTCCTAAAAGAAACACCTAGAGAAAAAATCGAAAAGATTATCCTTTGAGAATGTTTTTGCGATGTTCGATGTATCCTTTCGTCAAAGTGGTGTATGCTGGCCAAGTATTATCCTGGTTGGAGCCGCGGCCCTTGTGTGGAAAAATCTGCGACAGAATTGTTAAGGGTAGCTTAATACTCGGGCCGAAGATAATTATGCCTACGAGGTAGTTAACATCAAAATATCCCGGAAGACTTCAAAGGAATACTTTTTGAATTTTTTTCTGGTTGTATGGATTTCAGAGTTTTTTCGAATACTTGGAATTTTTGTGAACGTTTGGAATCCTGCTGAAAAAAAATATTGGTGCCTCTCTGTATTATATAATATTTAAAAATTTTAATGCCTTGTTCAACTGAAGTTTTGGTCAAATGACACATGAAAGATTTTTCATTTCATTCTTAGAGTATGCGGATGTGTGATGACTCGTGTATAGCTAATATTTAATTCGTTTCTAGATTCTGAATATTGGCCTTAAAAATGATTCGCAGGGCGGTTGGCAGCTTGAACCATTGTCATAAAATATCGCTTGGGCATTTGTTCTGGCCATAATTAACGATACGCTTTTTGAGTACTAAAACTACTGTATTCTTTTTTTCTAGTAATTTTTTTAAATTTCAAAATTCTCTGTATGAATCGATTATCCGATTTTTCATCGGACATTCAGACAATCTGCGGTGTTTCCATAAAATATTTGTTTTTTCTAGGTTTGAAAAGCTAGGCAATACCAGTGTGGATGCCCTGCAAATGCCGTTTCGATACAAAACGTTTCGTAAAATTCAATCTAACGAATATGAACACAGAAGTATAATAACAAAACGAGGCCATTATGGGTCTGCTGTCAAGATGGTTAAATCAGGGAAAACATTATTTTTATTGCCAAAACACCTTTGATTTTCGATTATTACCTATAAAATACCCGTAATGTTTAGATAAAGGTATGGGGAGCGAGCCTCAACATCTGCTAATATTGCTTTTATTATCAAGGGTCAAACGAACCATTCCATCATAGCAGAAGCGGCACAATGAATTCCAAAATGAAGCAGTACGAGGAAACGGTTCTGCAGGGATAAAATATTGGAAAAGAATAAGAATGCAAAACAATAAGAATCGCAGAAAATACTGGGCAGATACAGCCAAGTAGACACAGGGTGCAACAGCGGGAATAGAATGTCGGAGGCGAGATAGCATAGTGAACGAGCGAGACGCAGATACGAAGGTATGCGCACCCGCACCCGCAGATACATGTGGTGTGCACGAATGGAAGTACTGACCTCTAGCGCTCCTTAGTTGAATCTTGAAAGCGAAGATTATGATGAAAAGGCAGCCCACTAGAAATAAGGCAGAACTGGTCAGTGGTGCAGGAATGAACAAAATAAAATAAAAGGATAAAGCATTTGCCGTTGATCAATCCCTTTTTGGGATGCGGCACGCATTCTACTTCCATTTGTACATTCGCAGTGGCATTTGAATGCGATGTGGCCTATACAATGACTTGCGGGGGCCAGCCGATGTTCAAGTCAGTGTTTTTATCCTCCCAGACAAGTCTGGTACCAATTAACCGACCCCGGAGGGATGGAAGGCTTGGTTGGCCCGGGCGACTCACGACCCAGGATTTGATCCCGGACCGCTCGCGTGGTAAGCGCGTGCCACTTGCCATATAACCTTCCGCCAAGCATGAACAAAACATGAAGAAATAACATGAGAAATTTGCCAGAGTTGATAAATGGTCTGTGCTGTTCTCGTAAGCTCTGCTCACGCTGATAGAGCAGGATGGCGAAGAGGGTGGGTGGGCCGCGGACGGCAGCACGGGTATGCAGCTGCAGGCATCGAGAGCATATTACTTGGCTGCAAACGCCATAGTCCCACCTAGAGGTCCGTATGCCTTCGCTTGAATCATATTTCTCCTTAACTCTGAAAGGTTATCGCGGATCCTCATGAATAGTGCTAGTAGCTTGATTCCTGCGTGCGATCTGCGAACTCAACCACCTTATTTAGTTGAGAGGA
Organism: Ostertagia ostertagi; assembly: GCA_036418205.1. Lineage (NCBI taxonomy): Eukaryota > Metazoa > Nematoda > Chromadorea > Rhabditida > Trichostrongylidae > Ostertagia > Ostertagia ostertagi. The sequence goes on from MU889421.1 coordinate 4,664, forward strand.
GGTGCTTAAGAGTGAAGCGGTGTGTGCCTTCAATTTTTCACTGATGTACATCTTAGTATCTTAGACGATTGATGACTAAGAATGTTGGGCTCGCTCATGCGCTTGGAGGGGGGGGGGACATTCAAACAGTTGCCTTTTAAAAAACCCTTTTAGGCAGGTATATAGGGCACGAGATGGTACCACTTCTGCACTGTATAGAAAATCGCGTGAATGAATCCTACTACGAATGACGCCGTCATATGCCTGCCCTTTGTCTGCCAGGGCACAGTAATCTTTTGGTTCTACAGCCTTTTTAATTCTCTAAAAAATGGCGCTCGCTTTTTTTTTTATCACGAGCAGCTGGTTAAACCGCCTGGCGTCCAAAATATTTGACGTAATAACTTCAGCGACAGTTTGTTGGCTAGGGGTCACTTTCACGTTATGCTGATTAGGCCTCACTCTAGCAAAACAATACCAGTGCCATAGTTGGGTGGAGTAAGGAAGTGGAATTAATTATGGTGTCCGCCGTGGAGGGAGGCGTGATGGACGAGTTTTTTCGGAACGCAAGCCGCAATCAGATGGCTCGCATATCTATCAACATGCAGATACCTGATCTTATCTGTTAGTAGCGTAATCTACGTGGTAGGGCACGGCGTGAAAGTGTCTTATCCGTAGCTTCACACTTGTCGCCATCAGATCCTTTGTGTAAAGGCCTGGCGGTACTTTTGGAGCCGCGACAACGGCACATCTGTGAGGCTACTTGATCCCACCTACAGAAAAATGGTTAACACAACCTCATCTCGGGTTATTGCTTCAATCTCGGTGCCTTATGGTTAGCGCAGAAAAATCTGTGAGCTCATGAGAAATTCTGAATGAATATCAAAAGAAACCCTCCATAAGTATCTCGGAAAGCTCTCAACGCCCCGAGCCAAGCTCCCATCTTGAATTAGGAGAGGCTCGCATGTGTCGCCTTTCGAGAACGGTAAGCACCATGATAGAAGAGAGAGAAGGTGAAGCTGGAAAGAGGACTGAAAAAGAAACAGAAAGCAAAAGAAACAGTTGGAAACACCGAAATCGGTGTCTTAAAGGCAGTGATTACGATAGGTTCAAGAAGGGTTTATAGAAGACTGGTGGTGCTCAATGGTACGCCAGTGGCGAAAAAAGCGAGAAATCCGTCAAGAAAACGCAAAACGGGACCCCCTTTTTTGGCCGTTGGTTTTCACTCATGAACAGGTAACAGCTCAGAAAGCGGACGTATGAACGAGTTCATCGCAACGCGTTTGGTGACAGCATGCCAATCCATGCTCCAATCGAGTTGCTCCAGATGATCCCTCTTTATCGTAATCGCTGCCTTTAGGTTTTCTTTAGGGTCGGTCGCGGCACAACAGAGAGACACAGCGCATAGAGTTTACCGCTGCTAGAGATGGCACAGAACTGCCGGTACAGCGAGCGACAGAAGGACCATAGCAGATCACTAAACGGGAGCATTGCCAAGGCTCCAGCGCTATTACCGCGCACTTTTGAGCCGCGTGAAGGGGGTCGCTAACGTTCGCAAACAGCACTACTCTCCCACCAAAAGGATTACTCCTGTAGACTGATCCAGTAGTCCCGCTGCCTGCCTTCAACAATCTTTGTTTGAGACACGTCGCACTAAAAGTCGCAGTCGCAGTGAGTACAGTGAACGTCAAATTGTTCTGTACACAGACCTAACAGTGCCCAATTTGATTTTTCTTCTCAGAAAATCCGGTAGCTATTCCGTTATTGACCCTGGAGCGATTCAAACCTTAGCGAACCCGATGTCGTGAGCATGGTTTCAGCTAGTTCAAGCTAATTGTAGGTAGGTGTTTTGTCACTACACCACCCCCTTCCTGCTGGTAATCAAAAATGATGTATTCGGGCATGGATCTTATCTTGAATAAATAAAAGGATAAAAGGATAAAGCATTTGCCGTTGATCAATCCCTTTTTGGGATGCGGCACGCATTCTACTTCCATTTGTACATTCGTAGTGGCGTTTGAATGCGATGTGGCCTATACAATGACTTGCGGGGGCCAGCCGATGTACAAGTCAGTGTTTTTATCCTCCCAGACAAGTCTGGTACCAATTAACCGACCCCGGAGGGATGGAAGGCTTGGTTAATAACTTCGTATCCGGCATTTCCACTTGTCTGGTACCACTTAGAGGAACCTGGAGTGATGAAAGTCTCGTCGTATAACTGCGACGCGAATGAACGGACTATCTCCCTCGACCCGTGCGCACATGGATAATATTTAGGAGGAAATCTTACCATATATTTGCGAACTGGTGAGAGTTGATCGGCAATTCTTCTATTTCTTTCAATTTGTTCGCGTATCAGTTCGCTCTCCATAAAAAAGTTGTCACTATGCAGCATCTGAAAGCACTAAAGTCGTGAATATGACGGGACTAAGATAACACCTAAAACATTGCTATGCCCTACAAAGATCTTATTTGGTTAAAGAAAATCGTGAAAACCTCACAGTACACCCCGCTTCAGGTCGGTTGTCGTTTTGAGAGGGAGACTTGTAGTCTAAAAAGGTTTGTGGAGCATAGCTGCCTGAGCATTTGTCGGTAGCGCAGCCAATTGCCAAGGTAGAGGGAGAGTTGGAAGTGCTGACGCTCATTGTTTAGAGCACAACACGGTGATGGTACCCGTAAAACAACAAAAGATAGCCTATGTCGGCTGCTTTGTCGGCCGTCAGTTTTTTAGAGATGGAGCCAGACGCCAAATTATCATATCACAACGATAAGCTTTGGTCTAGTGATTTCCAGCAGGGTCCTAAAAACTGTGCTGAACACAAATAATGTTGGTCGTTGATGTTGGATATGTGAGAGAGTTAGGGCTTTCAGTGCAATCCTACAATATCTTTCCGTGGAACGTAGTCGTTGCTTTGTTTGTCTTATCTCTCGTTCTCGTTCCTGGCTCCAGTGAAGCTTGGGTTTCGCGCGATCTTGAGTTCAGAGTCCTAATTCGAGAGAACTTTTACGACGAAGTCGCTTAATCCTCTATAGCCTTCACAGACTGTTAGGTTGCCACAAAATAAATGTCGTTCTGGGTGCACAAAAAATTTGTTGGAACAGCAACAACTCGGCACCTTCAAGAGATGGATACTACCTTATTATGTAACTCTTCGTATTCCTCATGCAGAGCATCGGCATTCTTTTCCATCAATAAGAATCTTATTTGTTTATTTATTTGGTGCACACTTTTACACACTATTTATTTATTTGGTTCGCGATTCTGTAGACTGGGGAAGATGTGGACTAGGGATTGGAGGCACGCTACTTTCCAGTCTTGAGTATGCAGATGACGTTACGCTACTGGCTTCATCGCGTTCTACGCTCGAAGAAATGCTACAACTTCTGACGAATGCATCTGCTAAAGTCGGACTTCTGCTCAACCCTGAAAAGCTAGCGTTATCAATTAGCAGTAACCCAATCTGTTTTAATGCAAAGGCTTTACAAACTCTGTTGATCACGCCCTTTTCCTTGGCTGTCCGTCTCTCATTCCTCCTCAGCCGATCCCGAACTTGCACACCGAATTCAGTTCGGCTGGAATGCTTTCAAAAAGCTCGAGTATATCCTTTGCAACCGGGCCATTCCCCTCCCTCTCAAGAAACGAGCATTCGAGTCCTGTGTTACGTCATCAGTGCTTTATGAATGGAGACCTGGTCGATTCGAAAGTCGGACATGGCACAATTGGCCGTAAAACAAAGGAAGATGGAAAGAAAAGATGCTGAGGTTGACAGTGCTAGATCGGTAGAGCAATGAAAGAACAAGATCACATACGATGCTCAGCAAATGGACGAATTAAGGGAGCAAGAAGAAAAATACTTATGGGCCGGAAACGGTCTGTGAATCTGGACGAAAAGGAATGGACGCCGACCAAGAATAAGGACGGATTCCCGTTCGATTACGCTAAAGCAATGATAGAACGAGGAACATCTTACACTCGATGGCGCGACGATCTGATGAAGCAGATTGAGGAGGTGGAGTATGACAGGTGAAGAATACAGTTAGGCCATGATATGGCATTCAAATATGAGTTGATTCCGCAGTAAAACATATGAAAATTAGGAAACTTAGGTGCATCACTAACAATGACTAAGGCGAGATCTCAGAGGGAAAATCGAATTAGGAAGAATTCACCTGGTTGAGGGACCCGCGGAGCTCCTAAGTGTGCGAACTGAAGCACAATTTGCACAGGAGGAGTTGACCTCGTTGACCTATTAAGGTTTAATCCCGCCGCGGCTGGTCAGTGCACGCCCACCGATCATCTGATCACTCGCCGCAGGTCTATACGTGGTGAGTGATTAGATAGGTGAGAGAGCGTAGCGTTGAAGAGGGCACAGCGATGATAGTCGCATCAATGCTCAAATCAACGGGCAAGGAAGTGGTCCCATTTCTCAGGTTCTGGGCCGTTTCGCATGGTTTTTCCTTCTTTAGTGTACCACTCACCATCGCTAACTTAATTTGAAATGGGTTGCCTTTCCAGCGTGAATTCGTCCTTTAATCAATTAAGGATCCAACAAACTGAGTCAAACGTGGTCAAATTATGATCAAAACAAGTGGTAGGAAGATCTCCACTCAGAAGTCAAAGAAAAATAAACGTAGAGCAAAGTCAATGGCTTTCAAAAAGTCCAGAAGTGACTAAGGGCTGTTTGTGGTTGAAGAAAGCATCCGTAATATAAAATTCAATCTCGAGGGTGAGGATGATGCTAGGGATAACATCACTCTCAGGCCGAACACGTGGAATCGGCGACTGACTTTTCGGCACTGCTGCTGGGTTTCCCGATTTCCTGCCCTACGTATAGTTCTAGAGAGTGCCCCCGTATCTTCAAAGGTCTCGAGTGAGCGTGAGCTTCCTTTCTACCGATGATTTTTTTCGTGGTCGTAGCCTTGATCGTCATGAGGTGAGTGCATGAAATCATCGTTTTTCTTCCTTGCTAAGCCAATACATGGTTTCATTTGAGACTCGTTTCGTTTGAAAGACTCCGCCGGGGCCGGATGAGAGGGTAGCAGCTCCTAAAGATGTCATGGAACCTACTCTTTAATCTCCTCCTTGCACATGCACAAACACCTCAGAGGTACAAAAATTAAGAATAAATGCCCAGTGGGGTGGAAGTAAATCTGTGCGACATTTACGTTGCAACAACTTAATATTTGTAACCACAGAAATTGGGCAGGGGCAATGAGCGCTTTTAGGTGACGTCTAGCATTTACAGTTTTCTTATGCGAATAATGAGCGCATTTTGTTGCGATGATTTCTATAGCCGGCCTGTCAAAGTGCGCCTGATGCTGGTACTACCTTAGAACCATTTTGGAATTTTTGGAAAGCATAGTTCTTGGAGAGACAGGACTGAGCACGTCGCCTTTGCTGAACAGCGGCTTGCATTCCTGCTTCCAATTTTGCTCAAGCCAAACTAATCGAAAGATCGCCGTTTTCTCGGAAATCTTTTGAACGTGAATTAATTAGCAAGCTTCGTGTGGTATTCATTGGAAGCTCGAAAGAAAAATCGACCTCGCAAATTTGGTGCATTCAGACCATGCCGAAGAAGAGTGTCTAGGTTCGGTTATTACATACTCGGTCTCGAAAAATTCGTGTTTCCCCAATTCCCTCCTTCATCGATGCGTGAAGTTATTCCGATGCTTCCAGGAGATTCCTTTAGTAAGATGACAAAGTTCAAAGCAAAATCAAAGGATCCAGCATTGCAAAAAATTCTATGACTCGAACAGCAAATACGAAGAAAATGAGCACATATACCGTCGACGATCTCGTTTAACGCACTAGATCTCATAACACAGCTCACTTCCGATATCGTGATTTACGTGGTTATGAAGCTTTTGAATAGTCACTCAGTCTACGGATACTTCTTTCGCACTACCTGATCGCGATTACCGTTCTCCTAACAACTTTAACAACTAACTGTGGTGGATCGAGGAGCGAGAGATTACCTGAGTGTATCATTTCCGGCTCATTGGATATCCTTATAAGCATGATTGATGTTGTGAATCTAGCGTGTTTCATGTTTTATTTTTTGATTAACTGTTTGTGGACACATCTTTGTGGTGTTTTAGTAAACAAATAAAAATTTGCCAACTATATGTTGGACTAGGACGGGGTAGATCATGAAAAAGAGTGGATTAAAGGCAAGAGCGGAGGATATGATGGGGTAATGTTTTGACTAATTTGGCTAAGTTTTCTGGACAGGTGAGCCAATTTGGTATGCTTAAAAACTGAAACAAAAGAAAATCAGGTAGGCGTTGGATCTTTTACACTTCACAATACTATGCTTAGGGCCTACACGAAGTGGGGACAACAACAATCAACCACAACAACAACAAAACAACGACAGGGACAGCAGCAACAACTACAACGATAACAACAACACAACCAACTCTGGCGAATAAAAGGAGACCCCGACTTTGGTGTCAATACAATAATGCCATCTTTCACATGTTGCTTGTCTCCTTTGTGTTAGCAACAGGCCACGGCCAGAATGTCAACAATTTTTGACCCTCGAGCTTATGTCTGGTTCGTTTGGGAAAATGGGTGGTAACTTTCCCAAAAGAAACAGAAGTAACCCGACTTTCCTCAGTAAAAGTGAAAAGTGGTTTTGCGCGATACTAAAGCGTACATCACAGTTTGTGAATAGTGAATCCTACGCCAAACGTGGCAGATGGTGGCAAATAATTAATAAAAAAATAGTTGATTTTCATAAGTGAGACAATGGTTCTCTACCTTCAATAATATCGTCAATATTTAAGCAACGAGTAAAAGCATTTTTTTACAGTAGTTTTATTGAACTGACCAAATAGAAAGTGCTACGGATTTTCTGTGCCTATTCAACACTGGAAATCTATTGTCAAAGGGCTATTGAGCAGAGATCTAGCTGGTATTTAAATGGCACAATCAGTAGCATGGACAACCCGATATCAAGATGTTGGCATCACGTGCACTACGCCTGTTTATTTGCCTCATTTTGGCGGTATTTTTTCGATTTTTCTGCTTTCTTAATCTGATTAACGTTGGCGACAGTTTATCATTTAGGTCTCATTAACAGTAAATGCTCAACAACAACAACAACAACAACAAAGCTCGTCAACGGGGTCAACAAGCGATACAGCATCAACGAGCGGGACAGCTTCAACAAGCGATACTGCTTCAACCAGGCGTGGACAGCTTCAACAGCCAACTGTCCTTCAACCAAGCTGCAGCTTCAACAAGTGATACTTCAAGTACTTCGGGTACAGCTTCCGAGTCAACAACAGAGAGCTCGAGCACCAGCGAATCATCTGAATCTAGTACAAGCGCACAGACAACGACCGCCACCAATGCGAATCCGAATCCAGGTTAGTTTGTGAAGAATAGCTTGGAAGAAGGACTTAAGTGACCCAAACTTTTTGACCAATTTTCACTGAGGCAATACTAGATCCCATCTATCGCATTATCCTTGCTCGCTCTCTTCTCGGGAATAGTATTATGAGCGGCGGAACACAGGACACCTGGAAAGGTCTTAGGGCAGGAGTAGTGTAGGTGCAGCCTGCCGAGCAGGCGCACGGTCTGAGGTTTATATCCTGGATCGCACTCTGCTTGGTTAAATATGTATTCCACCTGTTTCCAGGGTCAGTGAGTCGGTAAAACACTTATCTGGGAGAATAGACACATTGAGTTGTACATCGCCTAGCTAGCCCCTGTGAGTAATTGTAATGGCCAAACTGCATAGAAATGCCATCACATTCCCGCACGAAAGAAGAAGGCATGGCTCATTCCAAAAGCGAAAGAGGCGTTAGGTCGTGAAAACGCTGCAACAAATGTCACTGATGGATTGGGACCTCTTTGTGTGATACCGTGTAGTGTGTAAGTGATCACCGCACGACATCGTGCCCAATCTGACGATTAGCCCAGATCTGCACGCCAACTCAGGACATACATGGCGGGCTTCAGATTGCTCAGCGAAAACGCCTGCTGGCCATGGCCACTTAATTCGTAATCGACATTACTGTATGGGTTTAGTAGCAGAATTCCTATAGCCGATGATAGATGAGGAAGTAACTCCAGACGGTGATGCCCTGAAGGCAGGGGCCGAGCTTCCATCAAGTCTGTGAGTGTATGCGCAACCGCAGAGGTGAAGCCACGCTCTTGTCTCAAAAGCGTGCTATAATTACGCCCCCAACCTAACATTCTGGGGTTCACGTTCTTGAATGGGCCCTTCGCTGGAATGATTTCGGAAAGGTGCTTGGCTAATCCGGTACAGTACGAGAACCTAGTCGAGCGGTATAAAAGTGGCCTTACCAACCTGTCCGCATGTGGCTTCGAGGCCACCTTGTCCTGCCCTTGATCTATTTTCTGAAAAACGTCGGGCAATGGGGGAAGCCTCCGTTTACTTCAGATAAGGGCCATGACTGCAAACCGTCAGGAGAAGGCGAACGAGAACGAGCAGATTACGGACTACAATCACTACCTTTTACTCCGCAGTCAGTCCACATGTAGCAGTTTTCAACAGTCCCTGGTTTATGTATCGAGGAGTGGAAGGGACTCAGAGAAAGCCTAAAGGGATGGCGAAAACGACAACCGTAACTGTAGAAATGCACATTTCTAGCAGGTGATTTTTTGCAGGCAGTGCTGGGCTTCTAGCTGCGCATTTCTGAAGGCAGCACATCTGCGACCTCCGTGAGGAGATATCTCTTGTCCATCTCGAAGGTTGATCCTGCCAGGTTTCTTGTGAGATTCGCCTCTGGGTAGCCGCATTCACTTCATTGAGAATGCGCAATGAGTGGGTTTTACGATGAAAAGGTAGTTTATTGGAAAAAGGGCAGAATGCCGGGCAATTTTGGGCAGGGATGAAGAAGGAAGAACCACGTAAAAAGGCCCGAAACCTCAAAATGGGACCCCTTGCTTGCCCGTTGATTTCAGTACTTGATGCAAATTCATCGCTATGCCTTCTTCAACACTAACACTCTCTCTGCTATCTAATCACTCACCGCGTATAGACCTGGGGAGAGCGATCAGGTAGTCGGTGGGCGTTCCGCGCCAACCTCGACAAGTCTGAGCTGTGCTAGATCGCCGAGATCAAATCTTTCGCTGCCAATTGCGCTCGGCAGCGCCCGGGCAAGAGATCCCTGTTTCTCAATTATGCAGCTTTCCCCTTCTTCGAACTTCGTTATTATTGTGGAATCCTTCTTTAAATCAGCACCTATCAAAATTTTCAATCTCTTACATTGTCGAATTTCAGCAATTAATCAGATCTGCCCAGCTAACCCTGGTATGAACGACAGAATCAGACTTATAGCTACTGAGGCCCATAATTATCGAAGGTAGGCTGTAGTTCTTACTTTATAATTCAGCCAGTCTCGCAGTCTCATCATCTACAACAGCATCATTCGATTTTCAGATCAAGACTTGCGCAAGGATGGGTGAGAAAAAATACCGGCAGGTATCTTCCAAAAGCAGCGAACATGTTCAAACTTGTAAGCCATTGTGACAAATAATTTGTTTTCAATCGAATTTGAAATCCTTATCAAAACCAAAGTAAGCACCCACATAGTTGAAGGAACGGGTTGCGATCAGATACTCAGAGACATTTGCTGCTTGAAGGAGGCACGACTCCTATTCGCAAGCTCTCCCGGGTACCCACTAGTTCACAAACCGTCTAGTCGCCGCGCATAGGCGCATTACCCGCGCTGAAGGGAGCAGGGTCAACCCTACGTTGTTACTAGTAACAACGGGGGGGGTCGTACTTGGTTGAGTTTGTAGGAGGGGGGGGTCGTACCCGTTTCAGTCGCTTGAAATCACATGTGAGTTTGAGGTGAAACTGAAGTTTTTATGGGTAGGTAGGCTGGGTGAGTTGAGGGGCGCAGGAGAAAAAATTTGCCGTTTCAGCGCGCGTATATGTATTTCTCCTCGCTCGACGGCATTTTTGGAGGAAAAAGTGGGCGGAGTGTTGATGGCGTATGATGTTCTGGACTGAGATACTTGTAGAGACGAAGCAGTTGGTGGTCAAGGGTGTGGAAACGGGGGGTGTATCAGGTTTCCCCTTGGGGAGGGGAACTTCGTAAACAAAATTTCAAAAAGTAAGCAACAGATAGGGTTGACCGCTGCGCACGCCGCCGGACGAGCCGAAAGTCCCGTACACGGTTCGGTGTGTCTCATCGCTGCGCCGTGCCTCGCTAACTCGCTCAACTTTCACGAGGAGGGCTTCTCTATTGCGCCTTTTTTCTTCTTTCTCCTTCAACAATCCTCGTCGCGTTTTTGTCTAATTTTCAAGCATATCCACACATTTGCTCGCGCCGGTGCCTTTCAGAAGTAGTATTTTGTGGCGAGCAATCGTAGCGTTCGGAACCGTTCCATTCACATTACAACAATAGCGGGTTATTACGTAGCATTTCCATCGTCTACCTCCCCCGCAGACGGTTGGTTTCCTGCCAACGATGACTTCGCCGTCAAACCCAGCCGGCAGTAGCGATTCCCGTGCAAGAACCTATATGAAGATAGCCACCGTCAATGTCCGAGGCATATGTTCTCAACAACGACTCGCGGATTTCGAAGCCAATGTCAAGAACGTGAAGTTTTCTGTACTTGGACTGGCTGAAACTCGAAGACCGAACCGTGAGTGCACTCATTTTGGATCTGGTTTTGTACTTTATAACAGTGGACGAAGCGACAATGTCCCGACGTATGCTGGTGTAGGGCTGTATATGTCCTTACAGATGAACAAAAGGCTAGTTGGCATCCGTTACATCAGCGAACGTGTGATCCAAGCCGAATTCCTTATAAAAAGGAGACGCCTCAGCATCATTCAAGTACACGCCCCGACTTCTGCGGCACCAGACGATGAGTTCGAACAATTCTTGGATGAAGTAGAAGCTGCATGGCTAGCGACGAGAAGTACAGCAGAGCTCATTTGCGGAGATTTCAATGCAATTATTGGACGTTCAAGAAACAAAGAGTCTACGTGTGGGCCTTTTGGAACAGGTGACCGAAATGAACGAGGTGTCGCTTTACTTTCATTCTGTGCTGCACATAATCTAATTGTGGCCAACACGTTTTTCAAGAAAAGATTCGGACGAAAGTGGACGTGGAGAAGTCCAAATGGGAACACTCGCAATGAAATAGACCATGTTCTGTGCAAGAATCTGAAGTATGTTCGTGACGTTTCAACACTTTCTGGATGCAATATTGGGAGTGACCACCGCATGGTGCGAATTACTCTGGCGATGTGTATGAAGCCTGCCTATTTTAAGCAGAAGTCAAGACCATTACCTCCACTTTTTGACAAGCTTAAGCTGCAGGCTGCAATGGCAGCACAGCCTCGTCCGGCGGGCGGCTTCGACATCCCCAGCTTCGTGGAGGCAGCAAATAATTGTATGGCTTTAAAAATACCACAGCAACGAGTGGAACGAATCTCTGCTAGAACAATGGCGCTAATGGCAGAAAGAAGAAAGCAAAAGTTTGGATTCGCAAATGGATCAATAAGTTTTGTTATCTACTCATTGTTGTGCAAACAAGTTAGATGGTCACTTACCGACGATCTTCGCAAGTACAACGACCGTGTCATGCAAAATGCAATAGACAAATTGAAGATAAGGCGTGCTCGACACGAATTAACGTATGAACGTCGACAAATAAACCAACTCCGGTGTCCTGATGGTGCCCTGACGACAACTTTACAAGAAGCTGCGGCCATTACAGCTGCATTCTACAACGACCTCTACCGATCCCATAATGGTCCATACGTCTTCTCTGCGACAGGCCCGTTGAGACGCCCGGTAACAGCAGACGAACTCCGTGAAGCATGTAGCAGAATTCGTGGAAACACTGCACCTGGTGCCGACGGAATACCATCTGGAGTAACGAAGTATCTAGTACCTGTATGTGCGGAAGACCTTGCTAAAGAAATAAATCAACATTTCGAGCTTAACCAGTTCCCTGAAAATTTCGTCAAAGCCAAAACCATCCTCCTATACAAAAAAGGTGACCCATTGAACATCAGCAACTACAGACCAATCTCCCTATTGTCAACTGTCCTTAAAGTTCTTACCCGTGCGCTGGCTCGTCGTGTGGAAGAAGTGGTTATGGAGTTCGTTCCACAAGAACAAGCTGGATTCAGACGTAGCTTCTCCACCCGTGACCACATCATGTCCGTCAACTTACTAATTGAGAAATGTCGTGAATGGAGGAAACCGCTTCACATGGTCTTCATTGACTACCGAAAAGCTTTCGATACAATCGAGTACGAAGCAATTTGGAAAGCTTTGGATAAGTTCAAAGTAGATGACTGCACAGTTCGAATGATAAAACAGCTGTACGCTGCTGGACGATCGTTTTTGGCCCTGGACTCGATAGAGATGGAGATCAAAATTCAACGAGGTGTCAGACAAGGCGATTCGTTATCTCCTCTGTTGTTCATTTTGACTCTGCAATCGTGCCTTGATGACATTGACTGGGATGGCCAGGGTTACCCCATTGAGCAGTATCACCTCAGCTATCTCGCCTACGCTGACGATATTTTCCTGTGTTCGCCAACGGTCGATGGACTACAAAGCATGCTCAATAAACTCATTGGTGCGACGAAAGTGGCCGGACTTGAAGTGAATACAAGCAAAACAAAGTGGATGTCCAGCAACCCTAATGGACAGCATCTCAGAGCCAACGGAGAAGAAATTGAGCTGGTATCTTCCTTCGTGTATTTGGGCCAACTCATATGTTTCCCTCAGGATCGTGGACAAGAAATCAGCCGGAGAATCAGCGCTGCGTGGAGCATCAACAGAAAAGTTCGAGCCCTATTGAAAAGCAGAATGACGCCACTGATGACCAAACGACGCTTCTTCCACACATGTGTGATACCAACTCTACTGTATGGATGTGAAACGTGGGCCCTAACCAAAGCAGCAGAGGATCGTATAAGAAAATGCCAACGACGGATGGAGCGCCAAATGTTAGACCTCCGACTTCGCGATAAGGTATCGAGCGTAGCAATACGAGCAAGGACCAAACTGAAAGACGCTGTCATCGAAGCCAGAAAGCGCAAGTGGATTTACGCAAATAAGTTAATGACAAGAGACAGGACGCGATGGGAAGTGCGGCTGATGAATTGGAAGCCCTGTGGAAGCAGATCAGTTGGACGACCACGAGTGCGGTGGGAAGACGATTTCAAGATGTTCGCGGGAGCAGACTGGCAGAACACGGTGACGACTTCTGAATGGTTCCAGATCATGGCCCGTTTCTCTGTTTATGTCAGATGAATAACGGAAATAAATGTAATTGTAAACTAGGCGGGAAGTGATATCACCGTATTTGTTTTTTGCACAGGGGAATTGGTTACGCGATCAAGGAGATTCATTTCCCTCACAACTTAGAGTACTGTAATCTGCAGAAACAATGTGGACCGAAATGTCCCCTCTTCTACCTACAAGACAGCCTTACAATATATACCTAGAAAATTCATTTATTGCTATTTTTGGGGTGGAATTGATCGTGAATGATTATTAGGGTTTTCTTTCCTTCTTGAGTTAGCAGCTGCATGATGAATATTTAATCGTATGCCTTCCTTTTTTTCATAACATTAACATTTTGTTCTGGAAAATGATGGAACCCTGACTCTAAATTTGCCTTCATCACACTTAGCAAGAGGTCCTTAGACGTATTTTTGTCAGGTTTATAACTGTTCACTTGAAACGTCAGCTAGAGAAGCGGCTGACAGATGTACGACCGCCCCATCAACATCACTTCCAAGCGGTGTCAAAGAAAATATCCACAGCGTTGCGAAGTCGATGGCCCGGTATCGTGTTGATGCTATGAAAGAGGTTTGCTTAGTTCAGCCGAAATCGACCCAATATTCAGAGTTTTGTGGTATTTAGGCGGCCAGGTATTGGTGGAAGCAAGTGAGACTCGTCGATGGAATTGGAATGAAAGTCATATTTAGAGCGAAACATGAAAGCAGCCCGATCAGATATTTCACTCTGGTTAGTTAACGACATCAACATCGACCTGGCTCAGATACTGCTTTTCTGGTTAACAAGGGGGGCTTATTGGGCAAGCGGCTACGTTGAGCGTACCGTTTTGTGCACATTGGACGCATGTAGGGAACACAAAACCATGTTTCATTTTCGCTGAACGGTTATAGCAGTACCAAAAAAGAAGCATAAGGTACTGTTAAGGGTTCGATCCCCCGTGGCGACTAAATTTTGCATTTGGTTGGCGCCTACGGTTTGGTGCCAAATCGCGCTAAATATCAAAGCCGACTATGATTCTATTCATCGCCAGGACCATTTTGCAGCAAACAAGTGACCTCCAGCCTTGATTGCAAAATTTAGTCGCCGCGGGGGATCGAACCAACAAGGGTATCATTCACCACTTTTTGATACTACTAACGTCGCTCAGAGCGAAAAAGCAACATGGTTTGTGGTTCGTACATACGTCCCTACAATATACACTTTAACCACTTCCGAAAGGGGCGGCTTGCCTTTTGACAATCATCTCTTGTAAGTCTGTTACAAAGAGGAACTCTTTAATCCTCAAAACAATTTCTGTGCAACAAAGATTCTCTTCCTCTTTCATCTATTTTTCCTTCCGACACAGTTTTTCATCAGGCGGCCGTTTTGAATTTCAGATGGCATGGGCAACCACCAAAACGATAGGGTGTGCTGTTTCTGAAAATTGTGGAAGTACATGGTTTGTGGCGTGCCACTACTATGAGGGGTACGGTCATCCCGCCTCTGTATTCGTCGCCATATCGAAACCACATCAGTTGAGATTTTTCAGAGGAAATATGGTCGATGATGCCGTTTACGAGAGAGGCACGCCATGCTCAGCTTGTCCTACTGGCTACTTCTGCAATGAGATGAAGTTATGTCAATCGGCGAATTGATTGAATTCGTGCACTTTTCTTGTGGTGAATGAAACTTTTCAGCTCGACGATTCTTAAAGAGCTTAGTGCATTTGAGTTACCACAAGGCTGTTTATGAGGGGTCAAGGTTATCATTGTAGCTAACATTCACTTTATTACGGAATCGATTATTACTTTCGCACAACGATTCGTACAATGAAAACGAAGGGGGAGCTTCAGACTGATCCCTGAAATTCAAGCAAAGAGTCAAATTGCAACAGTGCCGCATTAGTTGTCTTTATACCAAACCTTACCTTCATAACTACTCACTTCTCTGATAATAAAATAAATAAGGATAAAGCATTTGCCGTTGATCAATCCCTTTGGGATGCGGCACGCATTCTACTTCCATTTGTACATTCGTAGTGGCGTTTGAATGCGATGTGGCCTATACAATGACTTGCGGGGGCCAGCCGATGTACAAGTCAGTGTTTTTATCCTCCCAGACAAGTCTGGTACCAATTAACCGACCCCGGAGGGATGGAAGGCTTGGTTGGCCCGGGCGACTCACGACCCAGGATTTGATCCCCGGACCGCTCGCGTGGTAAGCGCGCCACTTGTCACTACACCACTTCCGCCCTCGGCCTCGATACTCGGATAATATAGTGAAAGTTCGGGTAGCAGGTCTCATCAGCATGGAACACATGGACCATGACACCTGATTCCTGGCGAGTAGCAACCATTTATTCCGCGTTCTCCGAAATACTTGGGAAGAGAGTTAGCCCTCCATTTCGCGACGTTTTCGCGGTCTTGTTTCGTTTTTGAGCCACTCCGCAATAGGTGATTAGGACCTCTCCCTAGCTTCTTGGAATTTGCACGACACATTAGATATCGGATGAAATTTAATCGGCTGGCGTAGGCTAGAACACAGTCGTTCTCTTCAAAAAAGAAAACTTCAAGTTAGAGAAGGAAACCGAGTAGAGGTAAACACTCGTGCACCTTAGGCTGAGAGAGCCTGCCCTCCTATCTTCTGGTTAATCCTCCATGACTCCCGGCGCGCGGAACATCCTAATCGGTGGTCATCTGGAAAGATGCTCAGTAGGTTTTGGGAGAAATTGGAGTCCTAGCTAAAAGAAGGCAACAATGCGCATGAGGTTGGCTAGTCGGTCGGATAGGCCAGCGTTAAGGGTCTAAAATTACGGGCCGACCTAACATATAGTGAATCGAAGTATTTAACTTTACAGGGTGGTGCAAACCCAACATGCAATGGGTTCCTTCAATCGTTGTTGCTGATTATTCCGCCTGCTTCTTCATGATATGTTGCTTGAACGTGCTGCTACTAATACGCACTGATCCCAAAGTGGTTAGGCCTTCCGCTTTGCGAAGTGCAGCAATCAACCTGCAACTGAGCGCTTTGCGAAGGCGTCGACCATTTTTTCTAATCCCCAAATTTGTTCAAATAGCGTTCAATTTTGGTATTTGTTCTAAACTAGGAGCGTGCCTTTCCTTTGGAGAGGACTACGGGTGATCAGCAAAGGCTTTGCTCCAGGACACTGATCGAGACCTGGTCCAGGAAGTGCACCGAGCAAACCCCCAACTCCATCATTTACGACGAATGGCTCTCCAGTTCTCCGGATTAGACCGATACATTTTCAAGCATGGGCTGACCTTCAGGCGAAAGTCTTTCTCGATCAAATGCCCAATTTTGAACCTTCTCATAACGGCGCTTTTAGAGCCCTGGGATGATATTGATGAAAAATGCCTGCGTGCCACACGCTATAAGTGATGCCATAACTTTCAAAAACCGTGTTGTAAAGGCTAGAGGGCGAATTATTTGGAACACTGTCAAATACGTTTTGAATCGATAGCTCTTGGATCGATAAATAATATTCGTGGTTAGTATTGATTTCTGAAAGCTAGTCTTTAAATGCCAACACAATATTGGTACACCAGAATTTTGCCCCACTCTGTGGAATGGATAAAGTTGAGAGCAGAGATAACCCAAAACACGAGGAGCCATATATGAGCTTTGTTAGATTAGGAAAATCCCACAGGCGACGCAAGACACGTCGTTGGCATGTACGATGGCTTGGTATAAAACATGCATACGCTAACGTGAGTAATTGCTGCATCCCGTATGTTATTTCTCAATTCAATGCATTTTCTACCTGCTTCCAAATATTTGCGTGAGGGGAGAACTTGCGAGGGGATCTTCCAGGGCAAGCCACGCATGAACGGTTTCTGTGCATATTGTAGGGGACGCATGTAGGGAACACAAAACCCATGTTTCATTTTCGCTGAACGGTTATAGCAGTACCAAAAAAGAAGCATAAGGTACTGTTAAGGGTTCGATCCCCCGTGGCGACTAAATTTTGCATTTGGGTTGGCGCCTACGGTTGGTGCCAAATCGCGCTAAATGTCAAAATCAGATGTCATATTCATCGTCAGGACCATTTTGAAGCCAACAAGTGGCCGCCAACCTTGATTGCAAAATTTAGTCGCCGCGGGGGATTGAACCATCAAGGTATCATTCACCACTTTTTTGGTACTACTAAAACCGTTCAGCGAAAACGAAACATGGTTTTGTGGTCCATACATGCGTCCCTACAATATGCAAGAAACCGTTTCCAAAAAGCGCGGCTTGCCCTGAAAGACCTCCCTTGTTAGTGTGGCTTCCAGGAAACTAATAGCTGACCAAACTTTCTCTAAAGGCAGCGATTACGGTAGGTTCTAGAAGAATTTACAGGAAATGTGTAGGTGCTCAATGGTACGCCAATGGCGAAAAAGCAGAGAAATCCGTCGAGAAAACGCGAAAAGGGACCACCTTGTTTGTATGTTCATCTCCATTCAAGGACAGGCAGCGCTTGACACTGCTGGGTACCCCCCAGGAGGCCCGTCGCGCGGCAAGAAGGCGAGTCAGCGGACGAGTCGCGCGCGTACTGTAGGGATTTCGCGTCAAGTTAAATAGAATGTCCCATTGCACGTCCTACATCGCACACGCGCTGCGACTCGTCCGCGACTCTGCCTTCTTGCCGCGCGACGGGCCTCCTGGGGGACACTGCTGATATATGGACGAGTTCACCGATATGCGTTTGGTGGCACGAGGCACGCTCCAGTCAAGTTGCTCCAGTTACTGTGCTCATGGCAACACGGCAACTAATTGCTTCGGGACCCGACAGGAGGCCCGTCGCGCGGCAAGAAGGCAGAGTCAGCGGACGAGTCGCAGCGCGTACTGTAGTGATTTCGCGTCAAGTTAAATAGAATGTACCATTGTACGTCCTACATCGCACATCACGCGCTGCGACTCGTCCGCTGACTCTGCCTTCTTGCCGCGCGACGGGCCTCCTGTCCGGTACCCACTGCTTCGTGTAGCGCATTCTTCCCAGATGCGGCCCTTCCCTATCGTAATCACTTCCTCTACCTCAAACTATATGGTTTCAACTCTTTTGAGCTAGCGATGAATCACATTCCTAATGAGCCATGACTATCCCAGTTTCCCATGCTACACATCTAGAATCTGAATCATCAACCGACTTTGTCGGCACCCTAGGAGCTGTTTGGCGATAAGGTTTGAAAAAAATTTAATAGCACTGGTGAGCTGTGCGCGCTCATCATTGGATACAAGAATCGAGTCCCACTGAGAGCATCAAGGCCGTTCACCGTGTACAATTTAATCTCGCCTGCGGATGCAAAGAAGTTCAAACAAATCCTTTGACAAGTCATCGTATCTGCTAAATTGTTTCCCCTCATCACTTCTTGTTAAGAAACAGTAGTGGAGAGTGGAAGCGTCCTTCCGCTCCCCCTCCCCAGTGGCCTTAGCCTGAAGTTCGTCTCCCAGAGTCTGTTAGGATTCGTCTACAAATTTCAAAATTGACAAAAATCCATTTTAGATGAGGCTCACCCTTTCATAATTTCCAAGAGCACCTCCGGATTTAATCGGCGCACTCAGAATTTCCTGTCAAGACCAACTGGGAGGGAGGGGAGGTGAACGGAGTGGCGTGGAACACAGAAAATGAGTGAACTACCAAATATCAGAAGACAGTGACTTCCCTTGACTGTGCAAGAGGTCACCAGACTAGACCCGGCTACAATCCCGACCAGCGAATCTGATTAACGGAAAGTCTCCCGGATTAGCCCGCCGAACAAATAAGAAGAATACGCTGAACGGCTTGTCACTCGTCCTTGCGCCTACAGAGAGCCGTTGCCACGCATCGCCATACGATCAGTCGTTAGCGCCGCCCATATGTCGGTAAGACCTGGCAACCATTGCCCTTATTGCAACGCTTCCCACCCACCGCACCTCGATGTGGAGATCAGCGCGATCTCGAACGGCGTGCCGTCTCGCATGCTCTGTTTCGCCGCTGCGCTACATCCGTAATTGCTTGAAGGTCAGGGCCCTAATCTTAGCTTTTGCGATGACTTTTCTTGCTTTCGTTTCCACTTTTGGTGCATTTGCAGCTCATCTATCACTGTAGTGCGCCCTTATACACTAGTCCTTATCCCAGAATTTGCCCTCAAGTGTCCTGCATTCTATAATACAACCTTTTTCTAGGAATGGTTCCAGTACCCAAGTTCGCTATCTTCCCGCTTCTGGCAGCACAACGTGAGATTCATTTCAATTATCGGTCAGTTTTATACATCTGAAAAGTAGAGAGCCTCCACAGCCGAGGAAGCCGTTGGCGGCGCTCATTTTTTGCAGTCTACGCTCTCTAAGCAAGGTAATTCGAAATTTTAATGAAAGCCTATTCTAATTTTACAACTAAGCTACTCCATCCCCATCCTCCCGAACAGTTGACCACTTTCCTACTAACTCGCAACCTCTTTGCCTTTTACTAGCAACTTGGTGAGAGAGGGTATACTCCTGAAATTGGGCGCCATTGTAGGGTGCCCCCCACCTACACCACAGAAGTACCGAGGATAGAGTACCTAGCTTGTTCAAAATCGTTCATACCACACCTTCTAAATATCGTCTCTAAGAATTGTCCAGCTCTCATGCAGGAATACCTACGAATATCTATAAGCGGGTGAAAATTGAGTTGGGGGCCACCCATTCTGCTCTGGGTCCCAAAGGATAAGGATCAAAATAAGGGCGTCAATAACGCTAAGAAAGAGAGCTTTGATAAAATTCTCATTTGAAGGTCTATGAGTAGAACCGGCTGAATCAGCCTGAAACGGCAGAAGCGATCCTGAGCCAAGAGCCTGGTAAGAGGGGAGGAGCTCCATAGTTCTTGGACCACTGAAAATGTGCAGAAAAGGATCAGGTTGTCGATGGTGTAGGGCATTTCACCGGCCCCTATTGTCAAGTTACCTTATGTAAGCACGTCATCGAAGTTCTCATGTTCACTAGAGATATCCTTAGCCTAGCCATGATCCTTAGTGTTAGAGCCGCAGTGCAGAATGGTGGTCCCCTCCAACTCCATTTTCGCCTCATCGGCGCCTTTTCTGGCTTACAGCTCTACTGTCTTTACAGCATTTTTGCATGAAAACGACCGCGTGATGTGCTTTGAAATGAGTAATTCTTATAGAATCCCTTTTTCAGAGACCATCAGCCACTATCAGCAATAAGGTGGGGCTGTGATGGTGATTGTGGCGGTGGTGATGACGCATGCCATCACCTATTCCGACGATTTACGAGCCATGAAATTACGACGACGACGACGCCACGGTGACGGTGACGACGACGGCGTGTCGACGTTGACGACAACGTGGTGACCACATCGATTATGCCTGAAGACTTCATTCTGCTCATAAGAACAGTTGTAATCACTTCTTTGTTTTCACAGCGTTCAAGTCGCGGAACATAAACGTTTCTGGTGTCATGGTAATGTATCCTGAATTTGCTTTTGTTCCATTTGTCTACGTCCCGCACAGTCCTTATCACAGCAGCCTCCTGAACAAGGAGGCATCTCAATTGTGCAAATCGCGCTGTCACTTCGGCACCGTTAGGCTGGGTCAAGATGACGTTCCCCAGCCCTTCTACGGACTTCCTTCTGATTGTGGGCCATCCTCCATCACTTACAAAATATGGCCTAGCTAGCACACTTTGTTATCGGAAAAAGCTACTAAATAGATTTTTTCTCCACTCTTCGATTTCTAATTCATACCTAACAGTAAGTGGTATACAAGATACAAATTTTTACACAATTCTGAATGCAAACAAAGCCGTGGCACACACCATTGAAGCGCCGATTGTTTCTCTTTTTCACAGAGTTCACCTTTTCTTACCTGCCTCTATACTTCACTCCTTTCAATCCTTGTTCAGCTTCAATGAGAAAAAAATTTAATTCATGTCTTGTTCGTAATGGGCTACAGTAACCATTCCAAGTTCCAGTCGCCATTCAAGGAGTGATGATGGTGATTCTGTTGCTGTTTCGCACGCCGTTTCATTTCATCGTATTCTTCTAAACAGCATCGATTACGGTAATGGTGTCTTTGAATGTGTCGCCTTCATTCGCGAACGAGCCATACAGTGCTTTAGAGAAGTATTTGAAAACATGCAGTTAAAAGCAGCTCTACATAGTGTCAGACCTCTAAAAATGTAGCACTTCCATTGTGGGATTGCTGGAGGAAACACTTTATAATATCCCCGCTCGAGCTGATTTAGGAGGTCAGTGCTCTGATACGGCTCCTCTCAGATTGTAATACTGGAAAGGCAGTGGTTGGCTTATGGGAGCCATTGCACGATGGATTCCGAAATAATATCGAGGTCATCGTGTCTAAAATAATCCACAGTCATCAAATAAACATCAGTATGCTCAGAATAATGGTGGAAAAATGTGTGGTTAGGGAAATCGCGCTGCGGTGCACTCTGAAGAACTCGCACGACGTGCTTGAAGGCAGAATTTACGATGAAAAGTTAGCTCATTGGAAATAAGGGTAGAGGTGGTCAGTGGAGCAGGGATGAAGAAGAAACCATTTGAAACGGCCCGAACCCGAGAAATGGGACCCCTTCCTTGCCCGTTGATTTGCGCATTGATGCGACTCTCATCGCTGTGCCCTCTTCAACACTACGCTCTCTCTCTCTGCTATCTAATCACTCGCCACGTATAGACCTGCGGCGAGTGATTAGATAGTCGGTGGGCGTACCCCGCCAACCGCGCCAAGAGTGAGCCATGCTAGATCGCCGAGGTCAAATCTTTCGCTCAGCACCTCAGGAGGTCCGCCTGTCTCTCAATTATGCAGTTTCCCCCTTCATCAAACTTCGTTCTTATCGTGAACTCTACTTTAATGGAGGTCCATTTATTGGAGCTATTGCAAAGAACTGATGAGACATCTCTGATGTGGATGCCATGCTTTTGTGCCGGGTAGATGTGCCCAGCTCGCCGTCGTGGCGCAGTCAGCATAGAAAAACGGGGAACTCAATATTGAGACCAGATTTGTAGTTCCACTTCAGTTAGCCTAAAAAAATTCTGCGTAGCTCAAGTGTTTAAAGTTTCATTAGACATGTTTGGCTTCAAAAAAGTGGCCTACAAGGAGTGAATAATTGGACAGGGACATGCCAAGTAAAGTTGACTTTCGGTACGCTTGATTTCAACAATTCAACAAGTTTTTAACGACTCTGGTAGCCAACAGAACGTTTGAAAGGACTACTTGATCTCCAGATTAATTTGTATGGTTCAACCTGCTCTTTCGTGAGGGCCCACTGTGACAGGTGCGCAAAAGCTCCAGAAATGGGCCACTACAACGAAATGCAACTGCTGGTACTAACCAAAATCGATCATGTCGTAAAATCAATCAGCGAATAACCATTATATAATCAAATTCGATATTGATTTTTCCAAATCCAGCAGCTTCGGTGAGTAGGTAGATACCGTAACCGAATCTGACGAGAGTGGAGCCGAAAAATCAATAGCTGTATTGAACACACAAGATTCTTAAGACTCTCGCTTTAGTAGATTTGCTTGAGAAAGTTCAATAGCACCTACGGAAGTGGAACTTCGCTGTGAGATGAAAGCGAAGAGAGACCGTAGAAATTTGGGAGGCATTGAGTGGAAAGCACCACCAATCGATTGATAGCTCCTTGGACTGATAAGCGGTCTTAACACACGTGAACGATAAGGCATCACCAAGGCTCTGCTCGGCTGCCAATTCAAATACGACTGACTATCTTCTCTTGGGTGCCGTCCCACGCTGACGCCGCTCTATTTGCCAAGACGAAAAACACTAGCCGAATTTGGCCACATCATAGCCCATTCACCCATTTGGGAACCCCTGCGATAAGTCTTCTTCGTATTCATGTGCTTGTGTTTGTGCTTCTTTTCAGAGCAAACAGTACTATCTCGATTCCGTAGACGTTATTTTCACTTACGCTTTCTTGATAGTCGGAAGTCACGTTTTCCTAGAACGTCCCAAATCGATTTTACCATTCCCCAGACTGCAAAATCGATTTTGAAGTTGGCTTTCGATATTTGTTAGTAATCAAACGATAACTTCACTTGTCCCTGCTTTGCACCGCCCGTCGGGATAGTTTCGCAATATTCGAACAGCTTTGCTTTATCAAATTTGGTCATTTCTACTTCAGTTGTTTTGAAACAAATTTCAAAGAACTTTCTCCTTTCTCGTCTTATTTTAGGGAGTGCCAGCAGAAAACAACTTTCATTTCGATTTCCGTATCACCATTTTGCTTCATGATTTTGTGGACTGATGGTGAGAGTACTGCTGGACCCTGATAGTCAAGAGCACCCTTATTTTTTTATTACTTATGTTCCTTATTTTCGAATTGAACTACTATGACACTATTTTTCTCAAATAGTGGCACAACGAATTGTTTTGCTTTAACCCTTTGGCGACAATGGCACCCACCGGTGGGTGCCACCCTAAAATTTTCTTCTTTACCCATTTAAAACATTTTCAACATATCAGTAATTACAAGCAAGCTCCGTTACGCCTATGTTTAGCATATTTTGCAGAAATGTTTGTTACTTCGTGCGCAATGTTGGCTTGGGGGGGGGCAGTCGCGCTCAGCGCTGTGTAACTCGAACATTCCAGCTTCTCACGAAACAATCCAGCTTCTCACGCATGTCAAGTGACTGCCCTCACCCCCAACCCCTCTGAATTGGCTACATTCCCCTGGCTCACGAATTTCCGGTTGCCGCAACGCCGCAAGCGGCGACGCCTCCCCCAGCCACCATTGCGCCGTTGTTAACTAGCTAATTTATATGAAATTTTAGGATATGGCACTTCGCTCGGCGATGTATTAACTAGTGTTTTACATTATTAAGCTTAAGGTGAATTACAGATCAGGACCTCTACGTCTTTTCACAGTCTTAAGACACAAGGAGGAGTTTGAACTATATCAAAAATTCTACTGTACATTTGAACTTCTAGAGTTTTCAAACACCATCCCTTTGAAATCCGAGATTTCTTTCCAAATTCCACATACGTATATCATAAAGCTTAAGACTGCAGTCATATTTTGTTTGTTGTCATAGTCAAATTTTGAATAGAAAAACTGCTTTAGGGGACAATTTTGCCCCATTTTGTGCGAGAGTTGGGCGCGCCAAAAAGAGGCGTGGTCCCACGAGCACGCTACGTGCAAATTCCGCATTGTCGTTAAAGGGTTAAAGTTGACCGCATAATTCCATGATGGAAATCTTAAAATAAGAATTGAGCTGAGGACATAAGCTTAGCGGCCCAGAGGACTACGGCAAAACGTTGATGGAGAAACACTCGATCGGTTCTGTTTGGATACGCCACAAACTCCAATTCCAATCGTAATCATAATGATATTTGAGTGGCGATTTTCGCGATTCAGCAACTTGCGGGCGCTATACAAGTGAGTGGTGTATGTTTCAGACAATTCTGATACAATTGTACCACCCGTCCCCCTCCAGAATGGTCAGAATGGTGGAAGGACCCCTATGGGATTGGATGGCTACACGGGATTCGTCTGCTGCGCTACAGATCCTGGGCCAAGACCGCGTAGCGTGACACATCCTCTGATTCAACCTTCTGAATCGCTACAGAGTTTGACATCTTCTATCTGATCCTATTTGATTAGAACTTTGCTATGTGGAATTTTGATACCTCATCACCTACCAACGGTATCACCCTAGAAATCTGCCTTCAATGTAAGACTTTTGGAGCGTTCAGTTCAAGTGTTTCCTGGCCGATTCAATCCAGTAGTACAGCTTTATCAGAAAGTGGTTCTATTTAATATTTTATTATTACTTATATTATTTTCCGCAAGTTATAAGATAAGAAACACTCACTTAAACTTCTAAACTCATTACGCGGCCCTTTTTTAGCTACATGCTTCGAGCTCACCTCCAAGTTTTAAGCTCAGAAGCTCTTAAGAGAAAATCCTTTTCGTTGATCAATCCCTTTTTGGGATGGACCACACGATCTTCTTTCACTCAGGATCGCAGGTAGCATTTCTTGTGGAGGTTGGCCCATATAGTGGCTTGTGGAATCCAGCCGATGTACCAGTATGTCACAGGATCTTCAGTCCGGCACAAATCAAATGACCATCCAGACGTGGAACGCCAGGTTGTCCTGGCCAGGATTCGATCCAGCGTTTGAATCCTGGGCGGGGGTGTGGGTACTGGCGCTTGTAAGTACATACATACCTCCACCCGTGTGCGAACAGTTATACCTAAACAGGATTTAGTGAGCCCAATGAGTACCATCCACTAATAGAGTGTACTCGCTAACAATACCTACTATTATCTATTACCTATTATTACTATTATCTATTATTTATTATTATTCTATTCCTATATTATTCTATTATTACTATTACCTATTATCTATTACCTTTTCTTGAACACTACTCGCCGATCTCTTGCGTTGGAAAAAGCCCCCTACGGCTTTTCTTGACCTTCGCTTCCATTTAAGGATTTCCATTGAGATCCGATCCGACGAGAACACCGCAAAGCTGCACTCTCACAGAACTTCTACTTGATTTTCATTGGCACATTTTGAAATCGAAAACCGATTAAAAAGTTCTCTCCAATTTTCCGCTAATCATTGTCAAAGTCCGATGTGCAGACCGATGACTCTGCAGAACTGTTCGTATACCCCCTTTGGATCTTTTCATCAACACAACGGTTCAATTTTGGTGGACAAGTGCATTGCCTTGGACAGAACAATGGGTGTTATTCACCAGTTGCACACTCACTTCT
>MU889422.1:0-18433 GCA_036418205.1 Ostertagia ostertagi
GAGCGGGTGTGCGTCATATGGCGCGATCCCATTGGCATTGGAGCGCACAGGCCGTAATTACCACATCCTGCTGTGGCCGGACAACTCGTCCGCGCAACACATTCTGTTCCGTTCCTCTAGCCTTGGCATCAGGACAACGGTTCAGCAGAAGCACTCCTTTGTCGCATTTACGTGGTCAGACTTTTTACTACCTCGATTAAGGAGGAAAGTTTTGGAAGTATTAAGTCGCGATCCGTGCCTTTAAGTAAGGGCGAAGATCTACGTAATCGGGTGTTGCTCCACGCTCCTTCTCTGTGCTCTCTCGTCTATTTTTTCAGCCTCCACAGCCTACTTGGCATGGCACGCTGAGTATCCGAATGAAATTTAATCATTTTCAATATTTTTGTCACATTTTCCTTCTTCAGCCGGCACCCTAAGGTGCACCTCTACTTTCATTTTCAATCAGTAATACACCTAGATAAAGTTTCTTTGGTGAGTGAAGCGCCCACTCTGCCCTCACTTTGCAGCGCATCTGCCTTTTATGCTAACTGATTGGTGAGAGAACTTAAATGCCTCGGCTATGGGCTGTTTTTGGTTATTATAGTTTATCGGTGGAAAAAGTAGCTCTTCAACGAGCGGTACTTTGGAATACGCCACACCTTCGTCTTCCATTTTTTCAAGCGTAGTAGGTGATTTTGATCAAATAAGTGGACTTCCTACTTGTTGCAAAGGCGACACCGTCTGGCTACATTTGTCCTCCAAACACCTGCCCTTTCAATTGCAGGGACGAAAATCTCCTTCCGCAGCTGGAATGTTTACATCTGCGTTGGAGTTCCATGCATTGAGCACTCTCCGGGGAGTGGCCATCATTGCAAACGCTTCAAGTACTTCCAGCCCTTCTCAACGGGTGTTTCACACATTGTTGAGGGGATTGTGGTGAAAAGGCTCTTTCTAGGCTTCCACTTTGCCCTTCATACCACACAATGGGCGTAATTTTATTTGTGATGCAACATCGCGTGACCGCCTCCAAATGTTGTTGGATTCGAAGCATTCTGTTGAATTCTTTTTTCTGATTCTCCTTTTTGGGCTATTCTGGCCAGAGACTTACATGTTCGTTTGAGTTCTTTCAAGCCTCTTACCTACACGTTCTCCGAAAAATTTTATCATTAGTTATACGCAGTTCTTTTGAAGCGTAAACATAATCAGTAACCCTTTCATTTGAAAATTGCCCCACTTGGTAATTAAAGGCGGGATTTACGGTAAAAAAAGAAGCTCATGAAAAACTCCTTAGAAAGGAGGTGGTGTTCAAAACTACGCGGGTGAAGAAAAGAAAGCAAGAACCGCGACCCAAGAACCCAGAGAAATAGGAAACCTTTTGCCGTTCATTTCAAAATTACGTGAACTCTCATCGGTGCTGCCTTCTTCAAAGCTAATGCTCTATATGCCAAACGGTCAGTCAGACTGCGGGTTACGTGGCGCGAGCGGTGCGCGTATGGCCCTGGTAGACCGCTTGGACATACCACTGGTCAGGAAACCTACATCGTCCCACATCCTTGAAAAACCACCGTTTTCGCCTAGGTAATCCACTTCTGGCGACTTTGGTCTTATCTTCCTTCTCGTAATAGGATGCCAAAAAGACATTCGGAATGCAGTGAATTCAAAGGATTTATGCCGCCCCTTCATTCTATCTCCTCCATATACTACCCCTCAAGCTCAGCTACTTGTTTATAGTTAACAATGCCATCCTCATGTGGATGCTCTACTAGATCTCCATGACGAAAGGCATCGCAAGAGTCGTCCACTTTAAAGGCAGATGGTGCGATTAGTTAGATGTTGGATAAGGGAATAATGAATACTAAAAGGGAGGGTGCCCGTAAGGGCAGAGTCAACCGTCACGTTTGACAAATTTCAAAAATTTCACGATCCCCCCACCACCACCAGAGATTCTGAGACCAGTTCACACAGCCCAACCCCACCCACACTTTTTTTTTTTTTCCCTCTAAAAACAACCGGCGGACGTATATGCAACAGAAAGCCGGCAATTCTTTTGCCTAGCACTCACAAAGCGTAAAGCGTCACACTACGACCCCCCCCCGTTGGTATAGGATTGACGCTGCCTCTGACGTTGCGAATACGACCCCCCTGTTTCGTCGGCCGAATACGACCCCCCTCGTTGGACTTTGTCCAACGACGGCCTTGACCCTTCGTAAGGGACAAAGACGTGGCGCTTTCGTGCTGAAGGATGCGACCCTGAGCGTACCAAAGCCTAGCCCGTGATGACAGCAACCTCGTGGAGAGCTCCTCCTACAGATGCTCTTCACTCTTTCGCTCGCTTTTCATTCTGGAAGATTTCAACTCATGGTGGCTTTACTCTGATCCTTTTCTTTTATATTCGTCAGCATGATGTCGGGGATCGTGGGAAACTCGTTTGATTCGATACCTTTATCTTTTTTGTTATCGTCAGTTGCCAGAGAAATAGCAATACTATGTAGTAATGTGACGCATAAAGAACATCACGCTAACATCATAAATTAGGATCGCTAAAAACGGACTTTAAAAAAAAATACAAGAAGAATTGGAAGCACGGAAACAAAAAACAACCTATTCGAAGACACCGAACAGATGAACGAGGCACCTCTCCTTCAGTTATATAAGGCTGGCCTCCAGTAGTTAAGGACTCGTTGAATAAGCAGTTTGTGGGAGAAAAGGTACCGAATCAAATCAGGGCTGCCACCCTACGGGCTCGGCTGAAGTTCAAGTAAAAAACCATCTGGAGGGTAAATCAGCGGCCAGAATGGGGATTTTGGCGATGTTAGAAACCTTCCTATGGCTTTCTCCTTACCAATGCATCATATACGACCTCTACCTCGCACATCTAAGGGTGCTCAATCCGTGGTGCTATCTGCCGTTAGTAAATTCGCTGGACGTGAGCAGCGCATGACAGGGTCAAGCGTTCGTTGGACAAAGTCCAACGAAGGTGGGGAGGGTCGTATTTGGAGGGTGGAAAAGAGGGGGGGGTCGTATTTCGCGAGGTAGTGTCTGGTCTCAGAATCAAATACTATAGAATCGCCCCCATGATGGCGATGGCAGGCGAGGGTGGTGGAGGATGGTCGTGAAGGGTTAACCCTGAGGGGGGGGTCGTATCGAGGCCCTCTAGAAGGGGGAGGGGGTCGTAAAATTTTCGAAATTGGTCCAACGTGGCGGTTGACCCTGGCGCATGATGCTTCCTTCAAGAATCGTTCGAACGCATAGGTTCTTTCAAGTCAAGGTTGAAAAAATCCTCTTTACTCTATCGAACCATTTTCTGGCTCATATCTGGCTAATCTGTAGCGACGAGCTGAAAGCGCGAACTGCTTTCGGCAACCCGGAACTATGTCAATGCGCTCAGACTAGTGAGTCATTTGCGCGCTATAGTGCATATTTCGCGCCAGGCGACGGGCGTTACGACATAATTATATCAGTGCCGTTAACGCCGGAACGCATGTGCTGATCCCCGCCCACTAGGTCAGTGGAGGATTTAAAGCTTACTCGGTTTTGCTCGTCATACAACCTTCACTTTGATCTTTTCTCCCAAATAAACCCAGGCAGAATTCTCCCAGATGAGCGCTTTTCTCCGATTATTAGTATAGGTCCCCAGACGAAAATCACAGATGTGGCACTCCAGTCAACGGAAATCGCCCGAGAACGATGCCGCGCTTGCGAAGACCGCCTCTACCGCTTCAATATTTCTAGCTCCAAGCGTACCGTTGCCGCGTTTGCGAAGACCGCCTCTTACCGCTTCAATATTTCTAGCCTCCCAGCGTGTGTTGGTTACGAGCTTTCATCCGTTTGTGCTATATCGGCTAATCCTTTCACCGTGCTTCAAGTCTCTCCTTCTCCTTGCAACCAAAATTAAAATGGCTGCGTCTAAAAGCCTCAATCTTGAGCATTTAACATGTTCTTCCCTTCCTTTTTATGCGGGCCCATTTCTGCCTCACATTGGTGCGAAAGATGTTTGAGTGTTTTACGGTTCGATCCTGAACCATCCCTCTAAAGGCAGACCTCATCATTTAGTGAGTGAAATATTGCAATTAAGCCGGTTCGGAGCAGGGGCCGTCGACGTGAAATAAAACGGTGTTGTTGTGGCAGAGGGTTCAGAGGGTCCCGTAGAAAGGAAGACTGTTGAGCGACGGTCAACAGTCTACTTTCTACGGTCTACTTGAACTCGTTCCTTCAAGCCGCCTCAATTCGATTCTCTCGTCTGCGCTCTCTCGCCTTATCAGCAGCTCGTAGCTGGATCTTACACATTCGAACTTTTATCACGTGCTCTTGGGTCACCAACTAGGACTCTTTATCCTACGAAGGTTCGTATAGGCCCTCACCTTCGCTCTTGAGAATTGGGGCGCCCGCGCCAGGCGCGTTTATACATTGTCTGGCTCTCCGCATTCGGCAGAAACCAGATCGAAGAAGTTCTTGTAGGCCGTGAACCGATGAGCGCCATACTTTCGTTCAGGTCGCCACGCTACGGGTGTAACTCGTCTGGCTTCTCGCCTCCCAGTTACGCTCTCTCGTATCCTTTTGATAACCCATCTCCTCTGCGTCCATCACCTCTCACTGTCTGCTTCTCACAGCCAGACTCGTCCGCGCGGGGCGGGGGCTGTACTTCCGAAGTATCTGGCGATTTTTTATTTGGTGCCTCACTTCGCATCCTACATTTCATTACCAGTTACAAATGCCTCGACAGTTTCAGGGGGGAGGTGGGCGGTCAAAGTATTTACACTTTATTCTAGGAGAGTTAATCCGCTATTGTGTCTTGCAAGAGGCGATCGCTCATTGAATTTTTTCCACAGCTAGATATTGTGAAAGTGAAAAAGAGGAACCTCATGTAGACAAAATCAGGTAAAAAATGAAGTGGCTTATTCAGAGCAGTTTTACTTGTTCCTGTGGAACGTTCTATGGTATTGATATGTACATCCATGTATACGTGCGGGTGGCTCGGGGACCGACCCATTCACATACACATACCCTGCCCCATCTGCTCTTATTATGCCTGTTTTCACTTGATATAATTTGTTATCGAGGCTTGAGACACCCTATCCTCCCGCACCCTCCTTCACGTCAGTCAGCTGAATTTCTCATTTAATAGTGTCATTAATTTTTTTTATGGTGAATAATATTTCGCTGATTAGCAAGGTCCGACGGTCTCGAGCTCCTGAGGCCGATAGCAATCCAGGACCGATCACTAATGTCAGGCTCTGCTTCTTTACCTTGCAAGAATTCGCCGACTCAATGGAACTTCGACAATGTGGCAGTACCTGGGATTTTTCGATCGTGAAAGTTAGAGAATTGCCTTTTTTCGGAGTCACACAGCAAATTACCCTCAATCTCTTAAAATGCTACTCGGAGAGCTGAAAATGCTTGGAAAATGAAATGCTAGAGATAACTATGAGATGAGCATCCAGAACACTTCATGGGTCTGGAGTCCCTTTTTCAAAACAATGAGAAAAAGCACTCGGCGCTGGCCAGTTCCTTCCTTCACCGCACTCTCTTTCCGATCAGAGTCACAGCTGCTTTAAATATAATATATTTAGATTACAATGACTTATGGGGACGTGCTAGTCTGTAACTTAGTCTCCCAAGAGTCTAAGGCACCAACTGGTTGATCCTGGAGGGATCGTAGGCTTGAGTTGGGTCCGATCCGGATTTGACTACCAGACAATGCATGCAAAAAAGGCACCGTCTGCCAGTTAACCATCTCCCCCTGAAAAATGATAGTCAATATAAACCCCTAGCCAAGAACATGCTGAGCTCTTTCGCTCGTTCCACACTGCAGTTATGGAGTCACCCCACACGGAAATAGCACACAGGAATGAAGAATCACTTGGAATATTCGCCGGTCTGAGGGGAAGCAATGCTTTCGAAATCTCCCACACTTTCTGAAGGGACCCCTCCTACTTCTAGTTGGTGAAAACTCGTTTGCTCGTGAGGTAGACGGACTGCAGGCCAGAAAATGGGCCATTTCCAGGGCTTCAGAATGGGTGGAGGAGATGGATACCGCTCCAGAGCGTCATCAACAACCACGCTTTGACAATTGAAAGCGAATCCATGCTCACGCCTGCATCTCTCTAGTCTCCATTTTCTCTTGACGGATCATCATCCAAGTCTTTCTTTTCTTTCTCTCTTCTTTTTTGCAAGCAATGTCTGAAACCAGCGCCGAGGGAAAATCTCTAAAACCCTTCTGCCACTCTTTTTCACTTATTTCTTCTTTCTTGAGTTATGCGGCACCCACAGACTTACATTTTCGACTATATGTAGAGCTGTGGTTCGAGTGCCCTATCGAAATACACACTGACGAGCGCCAACTGAAAGACAAGTCACTCACTCGCTTCCCCCCAGTCAAGTTCCGGGTGAACTGAATGTGTGAGTTTGGCACTTGTGACCAACGGGCTTCTAATTCCCAGTGGTCTCGCTTGTCGTCGTCTCAAACATCGCGCCGCCGCAATTGCAAACTAAAAGGGTATCTTATCTGCCTATGAGAGCTAAGTTTGTCCAAGACAATTCGGGCTCTCCCTAGCCGGGGAGAACATTTAGAACTCGAACCAAAATTATCATCCCAAGTAATCAAATGCAGTTAGAGCAAGGAAAGTAGCCGCCCCACCGCATGCATACCTTCCTCTGCACTCCATACACTCCTTTGGCTCCGCCCAGGTGTCTGCGAACTGTCCACCACATTTTTTACTTTCTGGAAGCTGAATTTGAGGATCTTCCCGAAGCATGACGCTGCAACTAGTGATCACCCATGACCAATCTGTGTGGGAAAGGAAATACAATAATTTTCCATGCACGAATCCTTGGTCCCTATGGAAGTTAAGGGCACATGTTCGGAAGTTGACAAGAGAACCCGCGCCACATAAAAGGCGTATTCGCAAAAGTTTAAAAAACATTTTCTTCACATAAATAGGACAAATGCCCTGGTCCTAAAGCAACTATCCAGCACGTATCTCTGTAAAGTGTCTCGGAATATCTGTAATCAGAATGAGGAAGCATCGAAAAAATGGAGACGGAAGTGTTGCGCTGGAGGGTCGAGGTCACACCTTTGGACCACATTTGTAATGATACCATTAGAGCGGTTAATCGTGGCTGCCGTCGCTGAAAAGATGCGCAAAGCTCACCTCAGGTGGCAGCTTCACCTCTTGGCAGCGCCATCACAACAACATCAGTGAATGGCAGTGCTTAAAGGCATGCCCCAGGATCGCACTGGTGTGGCTCTTGCACACGAATGTGAATGTATCGGTGCCAAGTGGGCCGGCAGTGAAGAAAAAAGGAAAAGAATCCGTCGAAAACGCTCAGGTTGAGGGCTCACTCACCTTCCTAATTGGCTGTGCTAAAGGAACGAGAGACTAAGCGCGAAGAGGAGAGTATGGGGCGAGAGAGCGCATCAGATGAGAGAGCACCAGACAACGGCCTGATAAGAGAGCTCGTTCGCTGCAGCTCGAGCAGCTTACTTTGCAAGCCCAAAGCGTTCTTGTCGGTCGAATTCCGTGCACGTGAACGCCACATTTGTGATTGTCCCCTAGGGTTCTATACTTCTGACCGAAGAGAAGAGTTCACACGACCTCTGCCTGGGTTGTGCCTTTAAAATAATTCAACGTATCAGAACGCGGTCAAGAGGTCTTTGAAGCACCCTGTTCTCAATCGCCTTTCAGTGACAGTTCAAAATCACTGGCCCAGCTTTCTAAAGGAGAAGGGTATAGAGACGAGTTTATTACACTAAGCCTTATATTTGACAAGTTCTTGGTCCTGTCCTAGTCGCATTTAAGGTTCCACGGTGGATCTGTCGGGTAACGGATCTTGCCTAGGAATAAGCCTTGTTCACGCGCGGATTTGGAAGGCAGAAGCGTCTTCGTTAGCAACACCACGGCTCTCCAGGCTCATACTTACGGCTTTTATACCGTAAAGGACGGCCGGGGGTAAGGATTGTAAGCAGAAGATAATGAAACCAAGACTAAAAGGCGGATGAGTGATCGCAAAACTAGTGGAAGGAAAGAAAGCTTCCAACCACATTGAGCGCGTTTAGCGACATCACCGATGGCTCGATGAGTTGCATGAAGACTTTTGATCAGAATGCCCCGATAAGGGCTTAATCGAGACCCGATAAGGGCTTAATTTGCAGACGATGGTGCGCAAGCCGAATACCAGAAATCGACATCACCAACAGTTGGCGCAAACCCGCCCTGAGAAAAAAAGAAAGGAAGAGATGTACGTAACAGTGTGATAAGAGCAGCACAAAAACGACTGCAGGAACTGAGCTTGATCACCGTTATCGGAAGGTTGGCGCAATGTGGCTCGAGGGGTTACCCCCAGGAGGCCCGTCGCGCGGCAAGAAGGCAGAGTCGGCGACGAGTTGCAGCGCGTGGTGTGCGATGTAGGACGTGCAGTGGGACACTCTATTTAACTTGACGCGAAATCCCTATAGTACGCGCGCGACTCGTCCGCTGACTTTGCCTTCTTGCCGCGCGACGGGCCTCCTGGGGGGGGGGTACCCGGCTGGAGCGGGAAGCCAAGTCGCTGTGCGCAATCTCTGCTCGTGCACGTTCCTGTAGGGCTAGGGCTAGGAAATGGATAGTGCAACGTCGGAAGATGAAATTTTATTGACCTAGAGTTCCTCCTCTATTGCCTGAGGCTTGATCCAATTTAGCTAATCGTAAGAGGAAACCCTTACGCAGAAAAACGCAGAGATCGCGCGGCGATTGGCCCCTTGAGCCACAGTGGCGCCGTAAGGTTTTATTGGAAAAGGCGGCCCGTCTATGCCAGTAAGAAGTGTCTTTAGTGCAAACGCTGTCGCGCTACAGTAGTCCTAGTTTTGAGCAATTTCTGTAGGAATGGAGCATAAAATATAGTACGAGAATATCAAGCTTATTTAAAAAAGAGTTCCCCCAAATTCCATTCCCTCATGTATTTACTATTCATTATTTTTTATTCGTTTTCATCATTTATTAATATCGTATTTTTTTCCTTTTTTGTACAAAAAAAAACATTAGGTTTCCACTTTTTGTTGTCCTTTATTTGGGCAACAGTTTTGGGAGAAGTTCATTTATTTCTCGGGGCATTTTTTTCCTGCCCGAGCGCTCGGCTGTTAGTGTGTGAGGTGATGATTGACTTGTTCGGTGACGGAATGTGATCGGAGATCGAGTGTCCAGAAGACAGCTGCTGCTCTCGCCCCGCTCACATCACCCACCTTTATTTTGTCATTACTCGTCAGTTATAGCGTGAAAATAAACGCCTCAATAACATCATCTTTGTTTTTTGGCTTGGCACACATGCGTCTGTTCGCGGTTCCCAGTCCTTGACCATGTGAACGAATTTTAGCGAATAATACGAGTATCAGGCAACTCTTCTTTGTAATGGTAATGAGACGCCTAACCAGCTGATCTATGGTCAGTCAGCTGATGGAACATCCGATCACTTTTTCTAGATAAAGTCCCACAGCACAACTATAATAAATAAATGTTAGTTCCACATAATGCTGGGTTGCCAGCGCACATGTCCGGAAAACGAGGGGTGCGGGTTCGAATCCCGTCTGGGGCGAAAGTTTTGTTCACAACCCAGCATTCTTGTGAAAACATTCGCAAGGCGAACTGCGGCCAAAAACAGCAGGACTTCTTCTTCTTCTTCTCCCTAGCGTTAGTCCCGCGCAGTCGCAGGGTCCGCTGTCTTTGTCAGTCGTCGCCACTTCGCTCTGTCTAGGGCATCTTCTGCTGTGGCCGTGATTTCACTTAGGTCCTTCTTGATCACATCCTTCCACCTCTTCTTTGGGGCTCCTCGCGGTCGCTTGCCTTGCACTTCGAAGTCCATCGCATTCTTATCGGGTGGCCTTGTGGCTCTTAGCACATGCCCATACCATCGCAGTCGCTGTTCCCTCACCTTCAGCTGGACAGGGGCAGTCTGCATGACCGCTCTGACATCCTCGTTTCTGACCCTGTCCAGTCCGCGTCCAGCCGCAGGCCCATCTCAGCATCCTCATCTCAGCGGAGTGAAGCTGCCTTTCGTGATTCTTGTTCAGGGGCCAGCACTCGCTGCCGTATAGCATCGCAGGCCTTACCACTGTCGGTACACCTTCCCTTTGAGCGTTCTGGAGCACCTTCGATCGCAGAGGATTCCAGTGGACTCCCTCCATTTCATCCATGCCGCGTTGATCCTCCCTTTACTGCCTGATCCACACTGCGTCGGCCAGATCACTTCCAAGGTATCGGAAGTCCTCCACTCTTTCGATGCTTTCACCATGGCCGTCCACGATCGGCTCTGCACCCTCTTCAGAGCTCAGGAACTTGGTCTTCTTGACATTCAGCCGTAGCCCACCTTCTGCCAGGACTTCTGCCATTTCTGCACCTTGGCCTGAAGTTCCTCTCTACTATCCGCTATCAGGCGATGTCGTCAGCGTAGAGGATGGTCTTCAGTGGTCCTTCCATGAGCCCCTTCACCAGGACATCTAGTGTTAGGAGGAAGAGGAACGGGCTCAGAGCTGACCCTTGGTGCACCCCAACCGTGATGTCCACTTCCTTCGTTAGGCCGTGTGGGGTGCGTATAGCTGCCTTCGCCCCATCGTACATGTCCTTCACCAGCGAGATCAGGTGTTCTGGCACGTTTCCGTTCCCTAAGCGCTCTCCATAGTACTGCTCGTGGTAGCCGGTCGAACGCCTTCTCCAGGTCGAGGAAGGCTAGGTAGCAGGGTCGGCGCTTTTCTCGATACTTCTCCATCACTTGCCTTGCGATGAAGATGGCATCCGTTGTAGACCTTTCGGGCATGAACCCGAACTGTTCCTGGGAGATCGGGACCAGCTCCCGCAGTTTCGAGTCGACCAGCGCTCGTACAGCTTCATGGTATGCGCAGTCAACTTGATACCGCGGTAGTTGGAGCAGTCCATCGCGTCACCCTTCTGCTTGAAGATGGGGACGATAGTACTTGTTCTCCAGGCATCCGGCATCCTTCCTTCCGCAGTTACGTTGTTGAGGAATCGTGTGAGCCATCTTATCCCGTACTCACCGAGCGCCTTCCATGCCTCGATTGGCACCCCATCTGGACCAACCGCCTTCCCAACCTTCATCTTCCTACTTCTCGACTAACCTCATCCTCTGTCCAGAGTGCGATGGGGCCAGCTGTGCCTCTGCTTGCGAGCTGTCTTTGTGGGGGAACTCCTCGTTCAGGAGCGCTTTGTAGTACTCCTTCCCACCTCCTCCTGACTTCAGGCTGGCTTCCTCAGGATGGCACCGTTACTGCTCTTCACGCTCTTCACCACCCTGATGTCTTGGGTAGCCCGATGCCGGGCTTTGGCCAGTCTGAAGACGAACTTCTCTGCGTTTCTGCTTTCCAACTTCTCGTACAAGGCGTCCATCTTCCGTGTTCTTCGCCTTGGCGACGGCAGCCTTAGCGAGCCTCTTGCAACTCTTGTAGGTAGCGAGGTCTTCGGGGCTCCGGGTCTTCTGCCAGCGCTTGTATGCTTCCTTCTTCTGCTTCACGACTCGCTGGACCTCCTCGTTCCAGAACCACGCTGCCTTGTCTCCTCTGAATCCACCTCGCGTCTCGCCCAGTACCTCCTTGGCACATCGCAGGATGGTCTCAGCCGCGTTGCTCCAAGTCCGCTGTATTGGCCCGTTAGGATCTGGGAGACCGAACTTCCATTATCCTTCGTTGAGGTCATCTTTCTCCGCTTGGTGCAACTTCCACCACCGGATTCTCCTCTCGGTTCTTACCCTTGTCTTCTTGGGGAGGTCCATGGCAATGTCTGCCAGGAGGGGCCTGTGCTGGGAGCCAGTTCTTCGCCAGGGAGTACCTTGATGTCTTCACAGTTTTGAGGGATGATCTTCTTACCAGCACATGGTCGATTTCCGTTTGTCTCCCTCCACTGCTGTAGGTTACCTTCTGAGTCTCCCTTTTCGCGAAGAACGTGCTGCAGATTGCCAGATCGTGGGCCGTAGCCAGGTCCAGGACCCTCTCTCCCTCGGCGTTCCTCACTCCTATCCCTCTACCTCCGTGCACCCTTTCCAGGCCTCTTCTGTCACTGCCGACGTGGCCATTCAGATCACCTGCTATGGTCAGGTAATCGCCTTCCGGAATCGATCTTATGGCTTCGTCCAGGCTCAGGTAGAACTCGTCCTTCTCACTTCGGGGCATCCGGCTTGCGGTGCGTACACGGAGAGTATTGTCCAGTACCCCTCCTTCGTGTCTATCCTCACAGCCATGATCCGATCGCTGATCCTGTTCACAGCGGAGACATAGTCCTTGAGCGACTCCGCTACCGCTATGGCCACACCGTTCCGCTTGGTGTCTTCTCCATTGTAGTAGAGTTTGACACCTTCCCCGATTTCCCTGGCCTTAGCACCTTTCCATCGCGTCTCCTGAAGGCATAGGACTTGGATATTCCTGCGCGTCATCAGATCAGCAACCTCTCGGGACTTCCCAGTTAGCGATCCTACGTTCAGAGTCCCATTCGAACTAGCTTCTTTGGCCGAGGCCGTTCACTCCTCGGTAGCCCTCGCATACTGACCACAGAACTCGGGCGGGGGTTCTGCGCGCCACTTCCGGGTGACGTCCTAGCTTTATCACTGATTCTTTTCGACTTTAGACATGTTTGTGTGACTGGGGTCTTCATCAGCCGGCCTGTCAACCTGGGCCTGACGCTGGTACTAGAACCATTTTTGCAATTTTTGCAAGGCATGGTTTAGAGCCTCGGCAGGGATCGAACTCGCGGTTTTTCAGAGGTGCAGACATGAGTCTAACCTCTTAACCACTCGGCTATCCCTGCCTAAAAACAGCAGGTAACAAACAAAAAAAGTCATAAATGGCAGTGTATATATAAATTTATATTAAGCAATTAACTATTGGGAAAAATCGCAGTGTGCGAGATATTTCGAAATTTTAAAACCAACAGGTCAACCGAGAATGTTTTCCATATGAAGCCTAGTGGGGTACGATATTTACTGGCCCCACAAAACCTGGCTCGCAGGGGCTAATGTGTAGAACATGAACGCTTCCAAATGCCTCAGCGATATTGCACGGTTGTCAAGTTTGTGGCGTACTCCATAGGACCTGTCGACGCTATCGCAATATACAGGGGAGTCCTCTAGGACTGAAACCCAGAGGCAGGCAGAAATTTTGCGGAGTGAAATGGCCGACGTCACCCTGGAGTTTCTCCTCCTCTATGGCTTATTGTTAGTCCCGTTTTTGGAAAAAAAGATGTTTTACGCGATATCAAATGCACTGCCACCACAATGCCCCCGTATCTTGCGATAGCGCCCAGCCTGTCCCCTTCTTCTCCTCACCTCCGATGAATGATCAGGAAGCTCCGCGCACTGAACCTGGTATTGCACGACGCACTTCTAATTCCGGCCCCATCGCAAAAATTTTCCGGATCTCCCAGAATTTCGCCGAAAATTCTCAGTTACTTTTCCACGTCTACGAAAAAAAAAAACTGGTTTTGCCAAGCAGCTCCCCTTAAACTCCCAGAGTGCGTGTGATCTGGCCACACACCGAGGGTAGACCCTCCCGATCAGAGCTTTCCATGAAACTGGGCAAATATTCGCCTACACATGTTCACTGCATGACGGCTTTTTGTCACCTCACTGACACGTGGGAGGCTGTATTGTCAGGCAGATGAGCGGCATTTCTCACAGAGCGGCTCTGCTGTCGTTTTTTACACCCAAAGAAACGCCGTAGTAATCTTGGACAATGATCTATTGCAGTCTCTTCGCTTTTGCTCTGGCTGGAGCTAGGCATTTTTCCATGCATTATTTCTTCTGCATCATAGTTCTGGTGGATTATTCCAAACATATGGCGGGGGAGGGAGAACAAAACTTGCAAAAAGAGCCATCGCTTTCATCTAAATTATTTGAAGAATTGAGAATACGGGTGGTATTCCAGTTGAAGGAGGCACTGCGGCGCACAGTCTTCTCTAACGCCAATTTAGCTCGAGGAGTCTTTTAGAGTTAAGAGCTGCTATCAGTTATTTCTACGTTGTTTTCTCTGGTTTTTTATACAAATAATATTGGTGTTCTTATGTTTTATAAATTAAAGTTATATGAAAAGTAATATTTACCCTCCCTTCCAAAATACGAGAAGAGAGAGCGTCGGGTGCAGAACATACACCACAAGTGACGACGGCCCCACAAAATGTAAATAATTTCTGCCAATGAAATGATTCCCTGTTGCAGTTGTATTCTATCAGTTGTCACTAATTACAGCTATCATTTATCAAAAATCAGCAATCACTAACTACTACCATTTACTTAAAGACTGTCGTCACTTGTGGTGTAGAGTCTGCACCCGACGCTCTTCTCGTATTTTGAAAGGGAGGGCACCTAGTGAGTAGCTAGGAATAAGCCAAGGAAGGGGGAGAAGGTCGGCCCGATTAGAAAAAACTGCTCACCAATCCGAGGGTCTTCTCTGAGCCCGAGGCAATCTTTTACGACTTAGGTGTAAACCTTTACACTAGGATAAGATGTTCTCCGTGGTTACAAAAAGGTTGAGCGCCCCCCCCCCTTACTGGAATAGACCCGAGAAAAACAAAGAGCAAAAAGAAAATGTACTATCGAACTATGGGGAGTAGGTAATCTTACTACTGAAGCACAAAAACAAGCAATATTGGTACTATCTTAGTTGGGAGGGGGTGGCGGGGGGAGTGGGGACCACGCGGCGGCACTCTGTTCGTCTGCTCCTTCCAGGGTTACTCCCAGGGACAATTATTTACTATTTTGTTATCGAGTGGTATTTCGAAATACGCGTCATCGGGACTAAGCTTAGGAGGAGCAGACGAACACAACGTTGCACTGCCACGTGGTCCCCCCCCCCCAACTAAGATAGCACCCAAAATACTTTGCTTTCTAATACTGTAGACTCATCTAGAGGTATGAACCGCTCACTACCCAATACTGCTCCAAATTCTCAGATTTCTAAATCTACGGTAGACATCACAGGCTCTGCTAGCAAACTTGGGACCGCTCTTATAGCGTTCTGTGGTTAACGACCTTTGGTAAAACATTGAATTATGGGTGCTGTAGGATTTCTTTGTATTGTTACTGAAATGAAGCTTTTCGAAAAACTTTATTTCACGACGCTCGGGTCGTAAACCCTTTTTTAAGTCTATAAAAGCGTGCAGTACACCCTTATCTCTATGGGTGGTAAAATGAGGGTAAAATGGTGATCGCGACGTTCGCACTTATCTTTGACATTCGGTGCTATATCGAAGGCTACAAATTGAAGCTGAAACTGAACTGAAGTTTACTAGCAAACGCAGATCTGTTTATTCATTTATTTATTGCACAAAGTTTACTCACATAGCGTGACAATGATTAAGAAAGCAATAACAGAGGCACAACCCATTCAGAAATCGTGTGAACGACTCCTTCGGGCTGTAGAATAGATCCCTAGAGAATAACCCACAGATGTGGCACACCCGTGCACGGGAATAACGACAAGGACGATAGCGCTTCGCAAAGACAGCTTCAGCAGCTTCAATTTTCTCCGGCCGCAGCAGGCGTTGTCTTGCGCTCTCTCAACTGTTGTGTTCCCTCGCCTCGTGGTCCCCTCTTTGCGTCAGGAGGCGGTCATATGGCGCGATCCATTGGCATTAGAGCGCACAGGCCGCAATTGCCCCATCCTGCTGCGGCCGGACAACTCGTCCGTATCACTCAACTACTAGACTTCAGTAATTGATCGATCTGATAATTTGGGTCTCAAAAATCTCGCTGAGTCCCAAAGATCTAAAAAAGCGGATAGCTTCGCTGGCCTGATGCCAAGGCAAGAGGAACGGAACAGAATGTGTTGCGCGGACGAGTTGTCCGGCCACAGCAGGATGTGGTAATTACGGCCTGTGCGCTCCAATGCCAATGGGATCGCGCCATATGACGCACACCCCTTCGCGTTTACCAAGGGAACGCATTCAACTCCTCATGGAACTTGAAAAGCTCGGGTATATCGGTGGAGTTTCAAACGCTGCGCTTTCGAAACTAGCACTCCAACGGGAGGGGAATTTATCACCTATCAACTGGAGAACGAGAGCACTAACACTACTCCAGGGCGAACCTGAAAACCCGGAAGCGGCTTCCTCTGTAACACTTACATCCAGCCAAGACATTGCTGCACTTCCTTAGCAGGGTCGTTTTACAGTCAGTTCGCGCATCTGTAATCAAAGTAATAAACCGATTTTAAGCCGTAGAAAACCTGGCTTGAAGCCATTAGCCGCCAAAGCTGAAAGGGCAGAGTTGTTTGGAGCGCATCGATATTTATCTGTCAAGGTCCATGGGGATGCAATGCCTTCTTTGTGTCAATCTCTCACGAATAAGCTTACAGCCTATGGGGGAAGGTTGGGTGAGCCTTACCTCTTTATGACGGGATTTATTTCTTTTTTTTGCTCACTATCCTGCCCATTCTCACCGTTCGTTCGTATTCGTGGGCAGAACCACACCAATTCGATCCTGGGGCATAACCTTAAGAAATAGGGATGACTAGACAGTCCACATACGCAAAATACTGTTGAACGAAAGTGTGGGCGAGTAGGATGATAAAGGTGAAACGATCGAGGACAGTACTGCTTGCAGAACCTACACCAGTTGCGGTTTTTGACAGTCTACAAGCAATATTATAGAGTGTAGAGCCAGTGATTCGTGTTGATTTATAAGTCAAAACGAATTATCCCACGAATTCCCAGGAATTGGACTGATATGGAGCTGCTTTTGTCACGATCTGAGTGAATACCCCTTATCCGCGCACAAAACCTCCTAGGGGACTTCTGAATCATCTGGCCATGGGCCATTCCACCAGATCCATGTGTTGGTCTTTAATCTGGGCACTCGACACTGGCAGCTGTTCGGATGTGTGCCATATAAGCTGAGCTTGTGCTTTTGATATCGCCCCATTGCTGGCAGATTGCCATCGCACGTCGACGGCTATTTTCGCTCTTCTTTGTTCTTCCTCCCTCCATTCTTTTCTAATTTTTTATTTGAAATCTAGACTACCTTATCTTGATAAAAAACTGTGCCATTTGACTTCTATCCCGATAATTTTGCAATGCTCCAACATTAAGGGTCGATTTCCTAAATGCCATGCCACAGACATGTAAGTTAGTTCTTTTCTCTTCAAAGGTATGGGCCCATGAGGTAATGCGGCAAGCTACAGACGATAGAGCATGGAGACCTGGCAAGACCAGACTCACCGAGCGTAAA
Source organism: Ostertagia ostertagi (assembly GCA_036418205.1). Lineage (NCBI taxonomy): Eukaryota > Metazoa > Nematoda > Chromadorea > Rhabditida > Trichostrongylidae > Ostertagia > Ostertagia ostertagi. Next base: position 17,176 of record MU889422.1, read on the forward strand.
CGTTGCACTGCATCAAAGCAGATAGCAGGAATGCCGAGTAGATTTAATTGCAATATATGGCATTCGGGAACTGCACCCACCCCACCACTGAAAACCTTACCATTGTGGACAGGTCTACCTTACCTACGCATGGGATTTATCCACCCAGTCAAATCGTGGCATTTCAATGGTAGGGTAGGTGCATTTGACTTTTCAAAACACGCTTTGGGTCGCGTTGAAAGCAGCTTTACTGGGAGCCATTTATTCCAACCCAAAATGTGTGCGAGTAAAAACCACTCACAATTGCAGCCATGGTTGAGTCAAACTAACTATGTGCTGATCAAAAATCTCTCCACCAAAAATACTGGGCTAAAGGGCATAGCGTGAAAGCCAGTCTCTTTTTCACTCTCAAACGCGAAGCTATTGTATAGGACTTCCAGTTGCACTTTAAGGCTTGTTCTAGTCAGCTTTTCATGTGACTGACCAATCATTTTTCTTTTCGTTTGCTAAATTTGGAGAAGTCAAAATCATTACAACACTCTGAAGGCTCAATTTCACCGCATGTTTGTATTTGCACTTCCTACCTTCACTATTGTTTTTTGTGCTCAATTTATTATAATGTACCTGTGCCTTATTTGTCAACAATAGTTAAATAAACAACTGAATGAAATAGATAGTTGGTAATAGCTGAAAAAATGGATGAAGCCTAATGTACACGTGTATAAAAACCTGATTGTGCCTTGGAAGCTTATGGCTTGTTGAGGAATTGCCCTTCTGTTAGAAGGATGCTTAGATTGAATGCGTGATAGCAAAGACTCCCCGTAACGCCATTGCTCCAAAGCGACTAATTAGGGCTTAATGAATTGCTTTGAGTACTGGAGTAACCGTTGAGAGAAGGTGTTGATGTTGGGTACCCCCAGGAGGCCCGTCGCGCGACAAGAAGGCGAGTCAGCGGACGAGTTCCGCGCGTACTGTAGGGATTTCGCGTCAAGTTAAATAGAATGTTCCATTGTACGTCCTACATCGCTCACGCGCTGCGACTCGTCCGCGACTCTGCCTTCTTGCCGCGCGACGGGCCTCCTGGGGGTACCCGTCGATGTTAGCTAATGCAACTTTAACTCTATCAGTTAGTCAGTTCTATTGGAACTCCTTTAATTTCAATTTCTGCTCAGTTAACCAGGGTGAAGATCGATGAAGGATGATGGTCGGGGATGGGGAAGGAGCGGACGTCTTACTGGTCATCTTGTGGACTCCTGTTGATGGTGGTGGTGAGGTTTCG
>MU889428.1:0-10628 GCA_036418205.1 Ostertagia ostertagi
GTCTTTCTAGATTGGAGATGCTCAGTAGGAGAATTTTTCATCCCTCGTTTCAAAAAAAGGAAACATGCCTGAAAGAGTTATCTGGTGAGTGAGAAAGTACAGTTCCTGCTTACTGTCGATTTGGTGTTTTACTAGAAATAACTGGGCGCTATACAAGAAAGAAGGGCATCCTCTAGGACTAAAGCTGGAAGGCGGCAGGAACGTCGAGGAAAATGGAAATCGCTCACGTCTCTTGGAGCCTCCACAAGTTCTGCCTTCCCCTAAGGTTTAGTTTTTAACTGGAAGAAAATTGACGTGGTTTAAAACCATCGATAATCCAATGCCCCGATGTCTTGTGATAGAGCCATCTATCAATATTCGTGACTTTCTCAAATTCCTCAGAAGGTGTACTAGCAGGATTAGAGAGGGGTGAACGTAATCTGCCGTCCTCGGAAATCATGGGATATCAGTTCAAGTGAGCTTGCAGCAATGGAAGGCTCGGCCAGCTAGGTTGAGTAACCGCTCGAGAACTGTTTGCAATTGAAGCGCCGCCTTCAGCGACTGTGCCAGTCACACGCCCCTTGTGTAAGCTTACAGTAGTCCTAATTAATGGCTGAGCTTTGAAGCATCAAATATGCCGGGGTGTTCATTCGTACCAAATTAGCAGCTTGCCACTGTCACAAACACCGCGACACTTCACGTGGCAGAGCGTCATTTCATTAGGAAATGGTTGAGTGCAAATATCCGGTAGGGGCCCCGGCATCATTCACAGGATCTCAAGAGAGCAGGCGACGGTGAGCAGCAGAATGCTGGCTAATGTGTGCGCTATGATCACCGCTCCACCTTCCACGCCTCCGAATGACGCCATTTGATCGAGAAACTTCCTTCAACTCCTCCGACAGCGTTTTTGGGAGCATCGCTTGACACATGGTGACATTATTGGGGAACCGTCTGAAGCAAGGATTCGAATCCATCAAAGTTTCTTCCGGAAATTACCCACAGGCAAATGACTATGAGCTTCGAACTCCATGGAAACTCCAATGGCATACAAATGTTCGAGGCTAACCGTCACCCAAGTGGGTTTTTTTGACCCCGTAGGCAAGGATGTCCCCAGCTAGGTCATCCCCCAACAATTGAAAACCTTGGCAACACAGCAAATTGGGAACCAAGGGCAGTCTGAACTATAGAGGCTATAGTTTTTACACGCTATATGGATAATAGCTAACTGGGAAGGATGAGAGAAAGGCGCCTGTGAGAATGAAATTTCTGAGCTGAACGGCTGCAACCAGGGTCAACCGTGCGTTCGCACTATTCGAACGAGGGGTCGCATTTGTGGTTGGTTTTGGTGAGGGGGGGGTCGCATTCAGGGGTTGAGTGGGATTAGTAGTTTGTTGGGTGAATGGTTTTTTGAGGGATTTTGTGGATGTAATTGGGAGGTAGGATAGGTGGGAGTAGAGAATAGTAGAGAATATTCCGTTTCATTTGATTATCCCCCCCCCTCTCCCCGGTCGACGTTTTGGAGGAGAAGTGGGCGGAGTTGGGCTGTGTCGACTGGTCTCAGAATCAAATACTATAGAAACAGCCATGATGGTGAGGGTGGTGGTCGGAAGGGGAAGGGGATCGTATAGGGGAGCCTCCTGAGTCTCATGGTGGTGGTGGGGGGTCGCATCGAGACCCCCTAAAGGGGAGGGGTCGCGAAGTTTTTTGAAAATCTGCGAACCCGTTACGGTTGTCCCTGGCTGCAACCTCGCTTCCTAACACGAACACTTCCTTCAATCCTAAGTTCATTTTCAAGAGAATCTCAGCCTTTTGTTCCATTCAATTGGCGTGCGCCATGCATCTTACATTTGCTCTGGCTTTGACAGCCGATTGTATCATGTGATAAGTGATATGGCATAATCCTCCAGAACCAAGTAAACTGTTCCGTGTTCTTCATTGAAATTGCTAAAAGCAAAAGGAAAAGGATAAAGCATTTGCCGTTGATCAATCCCTTTTTGGGATGCGGCACGCATTCTACTTCCATTTGTACATTCGTAGTGGCGTTTGAATGCGATGTGGCCTATACAATGACTTGCGGGGGCCAGCCGATGTACAAGTCAGTGTTTTTATCCTCCCAGACAAGTCTGGTACCAATTAACCGACCCCGGAGGGATGGAAGGCTTGGTTGGCCCGGGCGACTCACGACCCAGGATTTGATCCCCGGACCGCTCGCGTGGTAAGCGTGCCACTTGCCACTACACCACTTCCGCCCCATACTCGAATACCGTAGGAAAATGCGCTTCTCGAGAGATTATTGTTCATATAGAAGTACTGAACCGCAAATTCTATAGTAGCAAAAACGTGCACTTTCTTGATGGAAGAACTACGGCGTTCCCCCAACTTACTTCCCCCATCTTACTGTACTGGGAAAAGTACGACTTTTTAAAAAGTTCCGCTTTTTTCACAATTCGGATTCGGAGACGGCGGACTTTCGCTCACTTGCTTGCGTTGGAGGAATGAGAGCTAGAAGGTTTTTTTGCAAAGTTCCCATAGGAAAGCCTCATATGGGATTTCCGACAAAGTTCAGCCAGATAATAGGATAGCTTCAATTTGAAACTGCGGGAAATCGTTATAAAAAGGGTGTTTCCGAAGTAGCATGCACGACAATTTCCGGGAAAACAAGAACAGGGAGTGCAAAGTGGTGGGATCAAGGGAAAACCAAAAGGTCAAAATCCGCTGGATAAGAATTGTTCTGGTCGTTGGTTTTCAACATGTAAGCGTTCGTGAGGAGGGAAAATTAGAGCAAAACGAGCGGGATGATTTGGAGAAGTACCAGGCGACGCCGACAAAGTGCCGCAAGTCGGGAGCGGCACGCCCATCTGGGGGCGGAGCTCAGCAATCACCGCGGTCAAATTATGCCGCTTCCAGACTTTTTGCCACAAAACGCTGAAATCAACACAATTTGGTCACCGAATTCTCAGTCTTTCCTGCCCATTACACCACCTAATTGTTGTGGACACTATTTTTATTGTTTGCTGGAATGATTGTTTGAGATTCTCTCCATTCTAAGTAAACGTGACGTAGAATCAGATGACTTACTAATACTACTAATAGACCTAATATTACCTGATGTTTGACAGTTCTCTGTGTCTAGAGAGACATTGTGATTCCCATCCTCTCAAGCCCACTAATGAGACGCGAGCTACGTAGTTTGCGCTTACGTAATCGTTTAAAATTCGGTGTACTTACTCATTGTGCAGTGGGTTCAGATGACCGTGATTCTCGTGTAAGTACTGTAGTTAGAGCTGCACCGATGTTGCACCTTTAAGGTCATTTGCACTACCAATGAGTCAAGCTCATCTCAGAAAGTCAGTTTCCTCTCCGATGTTGCTTGACACATCACTCATGCAGATAATTCAGATGCAGATAATCCGCAAAAACAATGATTTTGCCTCCAAGACACCCCCGCTCGTCTTCGCTCTAGCGAAATTTCGCGAAGCCGCGAGGTCTGCTGTCTTTGCCAATCTTCGCCACTTTAACCTGTCCGGGTGGTCTTCTGCTGTGGCCATGCTTCACCTGGGGCCCCTCTTGATCACGTCTAATTGTAAGAGAGACCCCAGGTGCTAGCGAAACTAGTAAGTGAACGCAATGCAACTGTCAGAAAAGACGAGCAGAGGGAAACTGCTTCAAAGAAAATCAATTCGATATGATAAGGCGCAACCCGAGGCACGGGTTTGAGAGTGGTGCTTCTGTATTTTTTCGAACTCAGAGGAAGTGCGTATTGGACTGCAGTTTTTTAGGGCGAGAGAGATCGCCTCAAAGAACAAATTTCGTTTGTGAGTTCCTCCGCGGTATGGAGGAAAGATACAGCGCTGCGAAGACAGGGAACAAGCGGAAAAGCATTACCTGCGCTGGAGGGCACTGACGCCCGTATGCGGCGGTTGATGAGGATGACAGCACGACAGCATACAAGACAAGCGCATACACAGCATACAAGATTAGCGCCATTGTCTAGCACTTGTTATCGCGCGAGCGCCTTATGTTATGGGTTCCATCGTTTCATTAGGTTTAGATGATAGTCTCACCAACTGATCCTCAGCAGTAGTGTCGATTATAGAGGGGGCTTCTTGGCCTTTAACGCTGTGGAAGATATCGGCAGGGGCGGAATATTGCTTGAGGATTCCTCAACGGCACGTCGAGGATTTTCGCCTGATCCTTTACGTTCTCGCGCGCGGATATTCACTCTCGCCACCCGCGAGCCGTCTGTGCTCTCCGCGCGTACATTCACTATCGGCTCTACTCTCGCACAGCAGAGAGCGATGGTCGAGGAATTCCTCGACCGTTATCCACCCTGCTTCGAGGTGAAGATCCGCGAGAGAAACAGGCCTTTAGCAGAACGAGCGAGTGTGGTTGGTCATAACCGCAACACGACAGTCAGGGCATTGATATATGTTAGAGGTTGATTGACTTACACGATGATTGCTAAAACAAAATGCTGGTAGTGCTAGTACATCGACTGTATTTTGAGAGCGTATTGATTACTGCTGTATCACGCGCCAGAATTGGCCTCGAAGAATCTAGTGAAAAGTCATTAGGGGAATTCTTCTTGTTTTCTGGTAGTCTGCACTTTCTCTTTCTGATAACAGGTTTTCAAAAGCGTCCGAGCATTTTTTGTTAGTTTTAGCGTATGTGTTTGTGTTGACTTCGAGTCAAAACTGTGAAGGCGAACCCGAATATATGTTACAATCTCAACGTATTTACCACGGATCCGCGTTAGAATTTATGTTCCCTGTCGTAACAATTCAGAGCGAAACGTTTTTCGTTCTCTGCCACCACAGAATAAGTAATTCATAAGTTAGTGCACCACACGAAATAAGGGCTCGTGAGTCACCGTGACAGGGTCAACCCTATCGTTGTTACTCTTCGGAAATTTTTTACGACCCCCCCCCTTCAGGGGTGGTTTGATACGACCCCCCCTTTGTATGTAACACTTGTGTAGAGACAGTGTTTACCATCAATATTTATTTCTACGTAAGTCATTAAAGATGAAACTTTAGCAAAATCCACGACAGAAATTCATCGCTGCTTGCAAACACGAAAAAATGAGATGCATTCAAAGATATCCGTGTACTCCAAAGGGTTACCAAACTAGGAGATGAAATAAGCTGAACCAGTGACCGTAATATTGACATTACCTGATAAAAACTTATAAGAAGTCAGAAAAAATTATCGCTCCAATTGAAATACTGAAATCCTTCACGTTCTTCAATTGCAACACAATTTTTACACCCCTCTTTCTAAGGCTATAACTTCCTTCATATTCGAGCTTCAGCGCCGAAGTGATTTGATTTGGAAAATTCAAATTATTCTCTCTCCAACCATAGGTAAAAATTCTTCGAAAGTTAATTTATAAAAATTAGCGTTACGTTGCTGTTACTTTTTTCTTGTGCAAAGCGATTTTTGACTTCAAATGTTCCTTCTTCAAGCATACGAAGTGAACACGTATAATAAACTACAGGATTCAAGCTTTCTAAGGAGCACCCAAGCGTTCCTGAAAGATCAGTAGTTCAAAAATTAGTCCCGTTGTTACTTTTTTGGGGGTTTGCGTTACTATTTTTTTGGAACCGCGACTTTTTGACCTTCAAACGATCATAACTTCCTTCAAAGTCATTCATTTGGGAAGCTGAACACGGTGTAATAAACCACAGGTTTCAAGCTTTCTAACGAGCACCCAAGCGTTTCTGAAAGATCAGCAGTTCAAAAATTAGCCCGTTGTTACTTTTTATTTTGTGGGGTATTCTTCAAGCCATTTTCTCGAAAACGCGAGTTTTCTTAGGTTTCACTGCCCGTAACTTCTTGGAAGACCAATTTTATGTTTAATTAAGGATCTGCTAGAAAGCTCCGAGCATGCGCTTGCACTACATCCCTTGCCTTGGTGCGCGCCACGCCTCGGGCGCCCTTCTAATTCGCTGATTCATTTGAAAGCTCATTTAGAGGGAATCGTGGTTTATAGATGCTGTATCAGTCATCTTACGAAAACGTAACGTGCTGGCTATTATCCGATATTACCAAGAATCCCACTGTCGGCCACCGAGAGGGTACGACCCCCCTCCCTCCAAGCTCAACTGAGTACGACCCCCCGTTGTATCGAAATAAGGGCTCGTGAGTCACCGTGACCTCATCACATGGTCAAGTGGAATGCCAGAAGAATGAGAGGAATTTGAACAGATAACGAGAAAGTGGCTTCAACTGTTCAGCCTAGCCGTTTTATTCCAAACAAATTCAAGCACACGTATTATAAATTGTACTCAACGAATTGCTGGACAAATGCTCGAAATAGACCAAGAGTTCAAAGACTGTTCAGGTGCAATCAGAGCGATAAACGACTTCTACAACACCTGCTCCACAAATTGAAGGCAAATAAAAGCTTCCTGAATGAGGTTATCAATTCTGATTAATCACGGATTTAAGTGGTATCGCTTTTTTGGTTCTGCGTTCTTATATACAAGCTCTTGGCAAATTCGTCATTGAAAATGGGGAGCACGTCTACGGTATTGCATATCCAGTGTGCTCGATGACGAAGTGGCCCGATGCGATGTGTGGTCGTTCGGCGAAAGAGATCTACGTAGGTGTAATATAAACTGTATGAAAACTTCACGGCCGCTCAAACAAATCTGGTAAATCACTGCGGAAATTCCAATATTTGAATACACTGCCGCGGTCAAATTTGTATGTTATTCTGTTCAAAAATAGTTAACGAGCGCGAAGAAGGACATAAGCGAATGCACCGTAAAAAAGTCCTTCTTATAAGACCGACCCATGACGGAGACACAGCGCTCCGAGGGGACGGAGGACGCGAGGTAGCACGTCGCACACGAGCGGGTGCAGAGTCACGTATGCTGCAACTATTAAGGATGGCGGCGGTCGCAGCGAGGATATTTGGTCTCTTTTTGCGCACTTCCAAGTCGCGACAGTACCACCACCGAAAGCATTCATGTTACCTCAGTCAGGACCAGAGTTTCTCTAAGGATCTAATAGCGACCTGTATCTTCGAGATCCCTCTCTCGAGGGATTCTCCACTTTTGCTCACCTTAAACCGCAATTCGCTCCTGTTATATTGTTGTTGCCTCAGTGGACCAAAGCATGTACTTCACACCTGGACTCTTACGCATGATCAAGGAGTCATGATGCTCGAGGGATGTCTCATGTGGTCATCTAGGGTACTTCAAATTGATTGTTCAGACCCATCAGCTATGCATAGTTTCACAATACGCCAAGCCTTCGAATTTGTTTCTGCAGTAACAAATGCGAAGATAAAGCTGAGAACTTCGGTAGTTTCTATGCCAGTGTATTACTCTCGATATTGAAGGCGATCACGAGCAACAAATCCATCAGACTTCCTTCCGTCCTGAGCTCAGGCTATTATCTGCTCACACTACTGATAAGAGCAGTCACCCCGTTTACGTCGCGTTTTTAGCTCCTCGTGAGTCATAATAACATCGCTGCTACATATAGTGCTAATGAAACATGCTATCACATCACTCTTTTTTTACTAGCTTTTGACCTTTGAGTAGAATGTTGCAAACCAACAGAAAAACTGAAACGAGGGAAAATGGAATAACTGCTTATTTGCTATTACATTCACTTTTTTGCTATCTACATCCACTACATAACCCTTTAAAAGCACCTAAGCTAGGGCTCCTTATCAGCCTTCAGGTCGTTGACTCGAGAGTCGAGGACGTGTTGTGCATAGTTGGAAAAATGGCAGCTCAATTCCTAAATACGATATTCAAGAGCACACCTCACAAAAAGATGATGCAGCGATTTCACAGGATCATGAAGGTAAGCGCTAGTTCGAAAAGGCAAAAAACGTCGAAAACACAGTTTTATAGGCAGCCATTATCCACGCTGTGGAGGAGAATAAGATGCAAACAGCGAGGAAAAGGGTCCCGAGCAGCGAGAGTACGGCCCTGCTAGGCTGCTGAGGGCATACTCTTCGCTGCAGAACGCGCTCTCTTAGAAGGGACTGCCTGGATAGAATAGGCTACTCCCTTCTTCCACCTTCGACCATATCGTGGAGATGTTTACCATAGGTTAGGAGCGTTCACATAATGAGAACGCGGGGTAATGAACCGATTACACGACATCGGCAAAGTTGCAGGCTTCGCTCTTCTTGTTAGACGTCGCCACTTTGTACTCGCTACGGAACACTGAATTCAGTGGCTTCTCTCGTTGTAACTTTCCCACCATTTTGGGGCTCCTCGTGGCCGCACGCTTTGAAAAGAAGTCCGCTTCCTATGGAATGACTCTGGCTACTTTAGTCAGACAGGGGCAGTCTGGATGACCGCTCTACATCCTTATTCCAGACCCCGCTCAGTCGGGTCCATCCTCTATGGCCGGCATCCTTAAAGTAATCACAGGAAGAATAACATGAAATATAAAAACTTGAAATTTTTTTGGTAATATTCAGCTATTTTGCATGAAAACATAGCATAGAAATACAGAATTTTTCATAAGCATCAGGAACCCTGAGCTATCAGGAAGAACAGATTTAACAACTATGATATACTTTGAGAGACCTCTACATGCTCACTTACCGTACAACGGCATGGGGCGGTTCCTTTTGAGGCTGTAAACGGGGGCGTCCAGATGAAAAAGGCTTATATAGACAGTGCTTAGAGGATCGAAGATGAAGTAACAACGAGGGCGACAATGTCGTCAGAGTTCGTGGAAAAAACTGATTGCTGTAATTTGTTAATGGTATAATTAATAAGAAAGGTTAACGACAGCATAAGTTTTATAAAGGGCATGCCATTTTGTGCTCGTTTTTCTGAAAACTCTGCTCCCTGAGTACAGATAATCTAATTTACAAAACTTCACTTTCATCGAGTTTATCAGCATCGCTTCACCTTTGCTAGCTCGTTCATTCTCTATTTCTGTTGTATAGTACATACATATGACGTCTATCTCACAGGTGGATTCGGTTTTAGCTTCACTGTACACAAGTGATTGAAACCCAAAACAAAAGGGATATTAAACATATAGGTGAGGATCGGCCAAACATGGTGCCTACGAAATTGGATAAAGAATTACGCTGCAACGATACTGCAATCATTCCAAAATAAATTTCCAGCAGCAGAAAATCTTATAATGTCAGGAAGGGGAGAAGGGGCACGGCGGCAAAAGGTGTCACTGCACGATATGAATCGAAGAAAACTTGCACTCCATGAGATCAAAACACCGATTCGAACGTCAGCTGTCTGCGCAGGAGTTGTCGTTCAGGAATGCCCACATTGGTTCACAAAGGATCAGATAGCATTTTTTGAAATGGGTAATCAAACTGAGCAATATACCCTTCTATATGAGCTTCCCTAACTGTTACCACTCAGGATATACATGCTCACCTGACTGGATACTTAGATGACTCGTCCATCCGCTTGGCTTGTCCTGGTGTTAGTTCTTTTCCATTTAGCATATTTTAAAAGTTGAACACTATGTACAGGGAGGAATCAGTGGCCAGGTTCCGTTTCCGAGAATATATTGGAAAAGTAGAAGAAATGATTTTTGCTCCGTAAGGGGAGATGGTGGAGATTCAATCTAGATAATGAATCTTTCTTTTTCCGAGGATTAGACAAGAGTGCTCAAGGTTTTCGGTCCCTCAACCAGTGTTACAAAAAGGAAATTAATGCAAGATTTTGTGAGAACATGAAATCATTGAATCCCATGATATAGCTCACACGCCCACAAAAATGCAAGAGATGTAATGTTTCAAAGATAAGGTTCACTTGAAGCTCACATAAAATTTTGCTCTTTCATGGATCGGAAAGCCGATGTGGGGCAGGAGATGTCAGACGCTGCGATACAAAAGAATCAGACCATCGCGAGTGCGGTTGCTCCCGTGACTATTCTCTTCATTGTGACCAGGAGTACATGTACGTGACGCAAAAAACAAGGGCGAGATCACCGTGCAACCGCGATCGGGAGCTCTTGAGATACTCCAACGAATATGCTCAAGTCTCCAACTGAAATGCAGTGAGATGTTTGAAGTGTTGGGAAAAACAGTATTGAAGCGATGGGCGTTGGCACTTACCAGAGGGGGGAGCAAGTAATGCTTTCCCAACGCCCTCTGTGAGCGGTGTGGATAGCAAGTGAATCGCAACATCTGGAGGATTTCGGAGAGCGTTTAAGAGTTCCGAATACTTTCTGTCAAGTATCAGTCTGTACCTTCGCTCTTCTTTCAAATAAAATCTTGTGAAAGTGGAGGTATGGAAAGGAGGGTGAGAAGGAGCAGAGAATGATGCGAAGGAAAAGGAGTAGAAGGTATCTCAAACGTTATAGCCACCATTCTTCGTACCTGACCTCCAGGGGCGAATGATATACGGTGCATCGAAATCACTAGATCACTTACCGGAAACATGGACGACGGAACGTCACTGCAAAGAAGATAACACCAATCAAAAATAATGCCGCTTTCACATCTGAGCTTAGGTTCTCCAGCCATAAATAAGTCTTAATGATACCAAAAAGTTGACGTCTGCTCATTTTTGCCGCTAGATCTTGTCAATCAAAGCTGTCGCTCCAAGTTGCGGACCAGAAATTAGTCGCACATTCCATACAAGGTAATTGACTGATCAAAAAATTTCTAAATTGCAGTCGCTGAAAATCGAAAT
>MU889431.1:0-12494 GCA_036418205.1 Ostertagia ostertagi
GTAGAAGAGGCCGGCCGTGTTTTGAGGTCTAGAGAACAGGGCCGAATCGGCTGGTCTAAAAAACTTACCCGTGAACTGAGAAATTAAGCGCTTTGTTAGCAAAGGTCCTGCTTTACAATTTTTTCATTTCAGGCATGCATCAAGAACTACGAGAGATGATCCTATCTTTGATTCGACCCGACCCACTTGATCGTCCTACCACCAGTCAATTGATGAACGACGAAAAACTTCTAGCGAACACTCGGGATAGGGTGACTTTCAGGAGGATTGAGGCCAATCGAAAGGTAGCGTATCATTACTGCAATGGAAATTTTTATCGCAGAATTCCGCTCTGACAAAATGAGATTCATGGAAATTGGGTGTACGCTACAGAAACATTTAGTGAATTCATATAGAGCTACTCATCATGTGTGAAGTGCTATCTAGTGGGCGTAGCTGCCCCTGGCGGAGTTCAAGGCAGATGGTACGATGCATTGGTCGCTTTTGGGAATAGAAGTAGAACCGCTCAGGGGAACAACATTTATTTATTTATCTATTTATTTATTTTATGCGCCCCAATGACGCGCTCTTACACATGGGGTAGATGATGCAAACACTAAACATTGGAGAGAAACTAATGGAAGCGGCTCAAATTCGCAAAACGCAACCTTGTTGCCCCTTGATTTCTGCGTTGGGAGACTCTCATCGGTGCTGACGTTATCAATGTGGCGTTCCGCTCTGTCTATCTTTACAAAGGCTGGAGTCCGACTGCCAGTGAGCCAGCCATCGGTGGCGATCTAAGCAACAATAGCGCCAGGTGCGAATAGGGAAAGACGTGTATTCGTCGATTCTGAGCTTCTTGCAAGCGCCGCTTCTGTGCCTTTAAGGGGCCTAGTCTATCTTTGTGTGGGCACATCCCTTTTTTCAACATTTCATTTATCGTGCCCCCTGCCTTTAGGTTTACGGTACATTGTTCAGCAACTTTTTGCTCACATTCAATAATTCTTCAGATGAACTTCAATCTGGTCACTGGACAAAGATTGGGATTTTGAGTTCGAAGGTGAGTTATTCTTGTGGTTGTGGCTATTCCATGACTTCTTGAAATTATTCATTATGTCAGATGAAATTCACCCTCCATCATTACGATTTTCGAAGCCACGTGTGCCGCTGAGGGATTTGCGTCGTGATGACATTGCGACACGGTAGAAAGTGTCAGGTTAGTTCAATTTCTTGGCAGATATTCAGGTAATCTGGTAGGACACCATTTTAAGCACCCTTTATAGGACTTGTCTACGATTTGAAGATTCCAGTGATGACGACTCACCAAGCTGTCGTTCGAAAAGTGAGTTTTTGTCAGACAGTGCATTTCTCGTGGATACGTTCATATTGTCAGGGACAAGAAGCAAGCAATTTTTTCTGGGCCATGTAGCCACAACTTGAGCGGTCTATGCCGCAAAACCTAATGCGTACAGTAACATGACAATTTGTTAACGCTATGGTCAGTGTTTACCGCCGTCACGACTCACTCACCCTCCACAGCGGCGATGTTCGAGACCCGCCTTCGAGCTAGCAGAATCAAGGAGGATGCCGACTACAGCGAAGTCCATTCCTCAACCCGTACGGTCACTTTAAAGCAAGGAATTTTTTCATCCGCCCAGCACTGCTATTCTGGGGCACAGCGCACCGTGAGAACACGCCGTGCACCGGAACGGTTGGTGGTCGATCCGAAGAAGAAGACATACACTTCTAAATTGCCATCGTAGGGGAAGGTTCAGGATAGGATACAAAGCAGTTGTACCTGAAAGGTACAGCGATAGGGTGTGGGTCAGGAGGTACTAATTGCTGCGGCACGCAGTGGCTACATCGAAAGTGCCATGTGGTATTTCTACTTAAGGGTACGCCCCAGTATCGATTTGGTATGGTTCTCGCACACGATGTTAAAATATTACTGCGAAGTGGAGAAAAAGGGAAGAATCGGTCGGAAGCGCTAAACTTGAGGAGTTACTCAGTTATTCGTTTCTGCTGCTAAGGCAATGAGAGACTGTTCACGAAGAAAAGAGGATAGGCAAGGGGACACAACAGATGAGAGAGTGCCAGACACAAATACGCTACGACAAAATGAAGCGTTCAAAGCGGCCTTTACAAGCTTCTTGAGCCTTGTGCGCGCGGAGTGCGGGGGGGGGAAGGGACGCTGTATCGTGCGAGCAACTTGTCTAGCAGCAGAAGGACTTTTTGAGTGGTGATTTGAAAGCTGAATCGAAGAAGAGCTATCAGCCCACGCGAGCCCTCGCATGGAACTCTGACCCATTCCCGCGGTAAAATATAATTATTGTTTTGAAGTTCATTTTACCGTAATTTTGTAACAGGCATATGTTAACTGCACTTTTGCATGGCATGTGAATCAATCTCTATCTGACAAAAAGCCTCTGTCTACTACTTTCTTTGACTATTTCTCAGTTTCTGCGAGAATAAAAATTTCCATACTTTTCGAGGCAGTTGATGGCCTGTGATTAACAACAGGTGCATGTGCTATTAATGCGCAATCATCATTCATTCCGTAAACCTAAGATTGGAAGCGCACAAACTCGCATCTTCGCATCGGCCTCCTTTTTGCTTTGACTGGCCTCTTACTGGGCGCAAATTTTCATTTCGTTCTATTCCTAGTTGACGCGTATGCCGTATTCTGGAAAACGATAGTGATGCCAGCAATTTCTTTTTACCACTTTATTCGCTCGAATACGGCCATTTCTTCACATCTCAGATCACTGCGTCGCCGAATTTCACGAAGACGGGAAAGCCTGGGTCTGACAGTCAAGAAGCTTGAGTTTTCTGATTCTTCCGATGTCTCCGTTGGTCCATCACCGAAACGGAAACGTAAGCTTTGCTTTCCTATTCACCCAACTTCCATACGTGCCTTAGCAACTGTTGAATTACCTGCTGAACCTCTACCTAACTTAAAGGCACATGCCACGATTTTCTTAATAGGTCGTGAAGCAAATCGATCCATAACTGCAAATTCTGCGTAGGTTTCGTAGTTCATAGCACCCAGTCTAAGCACCGAGTTTCTCGCACTCGCTCTTTTGAGCGTCACATTCCACACCTCGGTCATCAAGGAGGATTTCTCCAAAGTCTAATATTTTCTACACAAGCTTATAGAGCCGAGTCCAATGACCTTCTTCTAGCCTATTTTGCGCATGACGTGGTCCCACCCACCATTCTTGAGCCAGTAGCCACGTTGCAGCAGGCTCAAGACTTTCTGATAGTCAGGAGTAGCAGATTCTCTGCTAGGGAAACTGAAGTTAACACGAAAACGCGGGTGACTTCATTTGATTGAACTTGATATCAATAAGGGAAAACTCGTCTAAGCACCCACTTCCCTCGCACTCGCCCTTTTGAACGCCACAACCTACACCTTGGCCATCAAGGAAGACTCCTACAACCAGAAGTCTAATATTTTTGATCTGAACGAATATGTAAAGACGAAAAAGTAACACTTTTCAAGTTTAAGAAAGACTAGGTGGTCATTTTGGCAGTTGAACTAATTCTCTTTAATCTGTAGAAATTTACAAGAGCTTTAAGGAATTTCTTCAGTTCAAACTCATTTTCAGGACCCCATCCAGGTTGATTGCTTACACTAAGATAATGTGCTACTCGACTATTCTCATACCTGCCTACTCGTTTATGCCAGATGTCATCATTACAAAACGGAGTATAAGAATCTGTTGATCCATAAATTACATGTTTATAAAATAAATTGTGATTGTAAAAACAACTTGTATGGAACGCATAAAGTTTTTTTTATTACCAGTTGGCGCCGCACGCGTTGCGCGCACAGCACAGTTTTGCAGCGATATGGGGTGGTGCGGCGTAAATTCTCGAACAATGGCAGTTGACCTCCCTTTCGTTGACGGACTCAGTTCACCTTTTTCCCGGTCTCCAGGACCTCTTGGAACCGAGTTATGAATTTTCGTTGATAACTCCGCCCACTTTGAACATGCCCCGCCCACCGATGACAGCTGGCCTCCACTCCTCCACCCACCTCCATCCACCTTTTTCCCGGCCTCCGGGACTTCTTGGAGCCGAGTTATGAATTTTCGTCGCAAACTCCGCCCACTTTGGTCAAGCCCCCACCGATGACAGCTGGCCTCCACTCCTCCACCCACCTCCATCCACCTTTTTCCCGCCTCCGGGACTTCTTGGAGCCGAGTTATGAATTTTCGTCGCAAACTCCGCCCACTTTGGTCAAGCCCCGCCCACCATTGACAGCTGGCCTCCACTCCTCCACCCACCTCCATCCACCTTTTTCCCGGCCTCCGGGACTTCTTGGAGCCAAGTTATGAATTTTCGTCGCAAACTCCGCCCACTTTGGTCAAGCCCCGCCCACCGATGGACAGCTGGCCTCCACTCCTCCACCCACCTCCATCCACCTTTTCCCCAGCCTCCGGACTTCTTGGAGCCGAGTTATGAATTTTCGTCGCAAACTCCGCCCACTTTGGTCAAGCCCCGCCCACCATTGATAGCTGGCCTCCACTCCTCCACCCACCTCCACCCACCTTTTTCCCGGCCTCCGGGACTTCTTGGAGCCAAGTTATGAATTTTCGTCGCAAACTCCGCCCACTTTGGTCAAGGCCCCGCTCACCGGTCGCCGTTCGGGGTGTTTCTTTGCTGGTCCTACCGCCCACCCGATGACAGCTGGCCTCCACTCCTCCATACACCTCTATCCACCTTTTTCCGGCTCTTTAAGACTTCCCCGACCCGAATTATGAGGGCTTGTAGAAAATGCTGTACACTTCAGAGCGCGCCCCGCCCATTCTGGGCGGGCCTCCGCCCACGTCATGTATGCAGGAAACACCTTAGACATTGCTCCCTTACACCAAATTGTTTTCTGCTCTGTAGGCTTTCTCCCAACCGAGTTATGAAATTTTTCATAAAGCACTGCTTTTTTAGAGAACGCCCCGCCCACCGGGGGTGGGTCTCCCTAATTCGATGTGACTTACCAATGCACACCTTTACCCACTTTTTGGCCCAGTTTCGAGGTCGTTTTGTCACTGAAATCGAAATCTTGGTCTTCGGTACAGTTCATTTCGACGCACGCCACGCCCTCTGTGGGCGGGGCTCCGCTTAGCTGATGTGTGTTTTGTATTACGTGAGACCTTGCCCACCCATTCCACACTTGACCCGGTCCCTCCAGGCGGATCCCGAGGAGCTAGGGAATTTCGTGACAGACATACAGACAGAACGACAGACGACAGACGACAGACGACAGACGAAGCGCTTTATAGTTAGTAGGATATTAGGACTTAAAATTTCATCAGGGTTGAATTTGATTTGATTCTAATAAATTCCAGGATTGAAACTGATTGGAGCGTCTTGCGCCATGCAATCGGCTTCACTTATGACTTTTGGGCCTATGTTGACCAGGAGCGCGAATTCTTAAGCTGAGACACGAATCCGGGACCCAAAAGTGTTTTGGATGGCGTTGTGTCAATGCGCCAGGGAGGCCAGCGGTAGGGTGAACACAAAATAGCCAAGCAAAACACTCGTATTTTTACTTTATTCATAGCAATTAACCAATTCCTTGGAGACACAAGGCTGGTTTGGAGAATTCAAGTTCTTTTAGTGGGTGTAAACGGTCTACACGGAGCGCTCGCACCGAACCTTTTTGGAGGCAAATATTCCATACCAATTTTTTCCCAACATTAGTTGCGTTTCCCATTCATTGGCTATATGCCGCGCCCTTTCCAGGGGTTTAGTTCAATGCAGGCGGTTGGACCATTGGACCATTAGGCTAGAAGGAAAGCATACATATTGACTAGGCGAGACTTAAGGCGATCGCTGGGATGGGCGGGTCGGACTCGAATCCGATACGTCTTCCTTAAAGGCTGATATCAGACTTGTGCGAATCGAAGCGTTTGCTACTAGCGCTTCGCTTGAATTGCCGTAGTATCTACTAGTACCGCAACGCGAAGCGACGTTCGCGAGTCGCTCGATCGCAAAGTCTGACATCGGCCTTACTCGCCCTTCAACCTGTTCGCCCAATCGATTCCTATCCACTCCCCTTTAGCCAAATCGCCTAATTCGTAGTGCGATCTCGAACTAAGCACGTTGTCTCATTAAGGACGGGTTCCCTCCCGAGCACTCCCTTATCGTAGCGTCTATTATGCGAGCACACAGCAGAGTTCTCGGACATAGTGGCATGAAAACCACCCCCCCAGGTGCTATCAGCACTAGTTGTATCAGAACCTAGAAAGATGCACACTAAAATACGTATGTTGCTCAAAATATAATTTTCGAATATCGAATTTTCTAATCTGAATATTTATTCAGTGAATTAATGTATCACGGTTGGTGTTTATTTGAAACATAGCCATCTGCTGCTGAACAACTTCAATAGGTGTCATCTGAAAGCAGAAATTCTTTAGATTGGATCCGGGCGCGGCATTAATATACGCCGCACCCAGCGTCCATTCTCGCCAGCTGCACTATTTTATCACCGAATTAGTCACCGCACAGTGCCCGCGCGCGCGGGCGCGACCAATGGGACCGGCAATGCGCTTGGTTTTTGGCTTCTTGACAGCAGTTGTCTGCTGTCCTACTAAGAGTCAGCACGCACATAGGGATGACGTAGAGGTTCAAAATTTAGAGCCAGGGGATGTGGGTTTTGCCTTCGCTGCCGTCTCTTCTATTTGTACACTGTTTCTTACGAAAGGTGACGTCGCCATTCGCCAAGTATAGACGCAGTTTTCGACACGAGCGATTGTGAGCCATGGCGAGACAGTGGATTAAAGGAGGATTCCGCGATAAGGTAGGAAGCTGAAGAAGGGAAATTATACCATGTCAAAAGGCACGCGGGTAGACTAAAAGTGCGGTATGATGCGCGCTTCGTAACGAAAAGTATGCCTACAGCGGGCTAGTAGGGTCATACCAGCGCCGCTCGTGTCGTGGCACACCCACCCTCTCGCCCTCCAGCAGAGAGAGCGTTAGCGTTGAAGAGGGCAGCGCCGATGAGAGTCGCATCAATGCGGAAATCAACGGGCAAGGAAGAGGTCCCATTTCTCGGGTTCTGGGCCGTTTCTCATGGTTTTTCCTTTATACCTACACTGCTGACCACCTCTACCTTGATTTCTGGTAGGCCTCCTATTCATAGTAAACTCCCCTCTGATAACTATTGCTTCTTATGGGCTGCCTTTCTTAGTAACTCCTTCAATATGAATCTATTGCCAGTAAGCTAGCGAGCCTTACGACGGCGCGGAATTAATGCTACCTGGCACCCTACGAGTTCCCAGTGAAACCAACTTTAGGTAAGCAAAGTTCTTACCTTTTACTCGTCTTCGACTAATGCTCTGCGAGCTGAGCGCCTAAGCGAAGCATGTTCCGGTTGTGGAGAATGCGCAGGCACAGTAGTTCTGAAGGAATTGCATCGTTTCCAGCCTTGTTCTGCTCCTCACTACGACAGGTCTGATGGACGTTAAACTTCCAGTTTTTGACTGGGATTTCTTTAGTTTTCTCCTGGATGACTTTGGTGGTGTCACAACCGGCGACCTCGTTCGTGCTCTTCTTGAAGATCGTGACGAAGGTGTCCTTGAACGACTTCCAGTTTTCAGAGGTGATCTCGAGGGTCGACTTCCAGCCTTTGCAGGAGATGTCGCTGGATGTCTGAGTTGTGAGTCCGAACGTCTGACGGAAAGTCGAACGATTTGGCTGAGGCGTCTCATTCTCGACGAGTCATGGCCGGCCGCCATGGCAGTGTCTTTGTTGCTCTTTTTTGTCGCTGAAATCAGTGTAAAATATTTGAGCAGTATGAAGGGCAAATGTGAATAAATATATAAATGTAAAATAAATACATTTATCTCCCTCTTCATCGTCGTCGGATTGCTGTGTTGACTGCTCTTTAGGTGGAATAAGTTGCATCTCCTTTTGTACCTCTGAATTTTACTATTATAATTCAATTTCAAATTCGAAAACTACTTCAGGCAGCTCCCACAAGTTTGATGCTGCTCCCTTGTAGCTTGCACATGAACAAGGAATATTGATCCCACGCGCGTAAAATCAATACCCATCTTAGAGTGCAGGCAGTTGAGGAGGAGTGCTAAACTATGAAAGCCACCCAAAATTTTGTTTCTTACCTGCGCTCATGGTTTCAACCTGCATCGCCATAGTTCTTAAATATAGTGTGTCATCGTATTCATTAACGCTAACTATTAAGAGTTTATCCAGATCACTGTCATAGCTGGATTTAGACATGGATTTAGAATATGCTGACGTGGAGTATGCTGTAAGTATAATAATTGTATCTTATTTTTGCCTTATAAGAGATTCCAAGAAAATTCATGGTGCCAGGCTCTTATTGGACACGTAGAGGTTGGGGAAAAATATTGATCGATTTTCCCTTCATTTCAAATAAGAACATTTCTTAGAATAGGATCTTAATCTATGGCATGTTCACTGCAATGGTCCATATGATTCTGATGTTGCCCCAGGCCCTCAGATCGGCTTGGGTGAGGAGTGGGTTTGGGATATGGTGATTGAAGCGGTAAAGATTACGATGGAATGTAGTCTCGACTTACGCTCTGAGGAAAGAATGAATCCACAATCCACAACTAATTCGGGGTGTTGAGAAGGGAAATACCGCACGTAACTGGCTAACTTACTTTTGCCGTTGGTCTCTAGCCGTTCAGCAGAGAGAGCGTAAGCGTTAAAGAGGGCACCACCGATGAGAGTCGCATCAATGTGCAAATTAACGGGCAAGGAAGGAGTCCACATTTCTCGGGTTCTGGGCCATTTCTCATGGTTTTCCTTCTTTCGTGTACACTCACCATCCGTGAGTTAGTTTGAAATGAGTTGCTTTTCCAACGTGAATTCGTCCCTTATGACGAAACGAGCAACGGAAAGGACCCTATTTCTGAGGTTCTGGGGCTCTCCTCATTATTTTTTTCCTAGTGCCAGCGTCATGTTCACCTCTCCTTAAAGGAGGATTGCACGGAAAGAACGAAGGTCGAAGAAGGGAGAAATCGCCTAGTGGGGAGAGCGGTGAATCTCTTGAGGGTGCGGACAGACACGCAATCGGCATCGAAAGATTTGACCTCTGAGATCTAGCATGGCTCAAAGTTGGCGAGTTCGGCGATCTCCGCCCACCGATCGTCTGATCACTCGCCGTAGTACAATAGGTGGCGAGTGATTAGATAGCTGAGAGAGCGTAGGGTTGAAGAGGGCAAAGCGATGAGAGTCCCATCAATGCTCAAATCAACGGACAAGGAAGGGGTCCCATTTCTCCGGTTCTGGGCCGTTTTTCGTGGTTTCGCTTTCTTTCTGGTACTACTCACCATCTCTACCTCAATTTGGAATGGGTTGCTTTTCCATCGTAAATTCGTCCTTTAATTCAATGAGCTGCATTCTAATCGTTGCCTCCACCTTTGAAAAGCTCCTCCCAAGTGTAGGCAACGGGAAATTAGGGAATGCCTTGTTGAGAGACTTTGATCAACGCTCCACTGCCTTCATAGCAGCGCTTCTGCCCTGCTCTTAGCAATGCCAAGGGTGTTCTATAACCTAGAAATGCGGAAAAATTCAAACCTGATTTTTGAGCTGGAAATAGTTTGTTAGGATGTATTACAGTAGCTACTCCGCAGTAGTTGTACTTCTAAAATATTAAAACTCAATAATTGATTTACTTAAGTGGAGAAATAGTGACACTACCAAGCATAGGGAAAGAAGTGTCACAATTTTTGAACACAATCTCTTTATTAAGTGGTACCGTATTATTGCAGCCTCCTGCGGGGTCATGTTTCTTCATTAAAAGGCTTAATTCTGTGACAGTAAAACTTCTGAGGTCGTAGTGTACCTGGAAAGAGTAGTTCAGCATAAGCGCAGGATACTGTAACAGACGATTGTTTTGCTACGCCACCCACTTCACTTTCTAAGGCGTCTATGAGACCTAATTCCTGAGCTATTCACGGGACTATTCGGCGTCAGTAGCAACTTTTAGCAACTTTCTAAGACGCTGATGTCTCAAAAGGAGCATTATTATGCAGAGAGCCCTCACACCAACCTCCTCCACCACCACGCTCCCCTCTAACTAACCAACGCCCGTTCTCGTCCTCTCAGGCATGCGTGCCATCATAATGAACACAAAGCAAGGGAGCTCACAAGGGATTCTGAGGTGCGCCACTTACTCTTCTTTTGAATCAAATACCACATCGCATGATTACCATTATGGTCCGCTTAACAAGGCATTATATAGACAACGGCGCTATCGCAGTATACGGGGGCATCCTCGAAATCTACGCGTACGAGGGGTCAGGAGCTCCAAAGTCACGCACCTTGGAGTCTCTCCTCTCTCGCCTAAGGTCAATCCCATTTTCAAAAAAGATAACCATTTTACGGTTTCTAAAGAAACATCAAGGGGAAAAATACTTGTGAAACCCAGGCAGAGGTCGTGTGAACGCTTCCCTTCGGTCTGTAGTATAGACCCCTAGAGGACAATCACAAATGTGGCGTTCCCGTGCACGGAAACCAACCGACAAGAGCGCTTGGGCCTTGCAAAGTAAGCTGCTGAAGCTGCAGAGTTTTTCTTCTCTTATCAGGCTGTTGTCTGGCGCTCTCTCATCTGTAGCGCTCTCTCGCCTCATACTCTCCTCTCCGCGCTTAGTCTTCATTCCCTTAGCACAGCCGACTAGTGAGGTGAGCGATCCCTCAACCTAAGCGTTTCGGACGGAGTTCTTTTCCTTTTTTTCTCTACTGTCGGCCCATTTCGCACCAATACATTCGCATTCGTGTACCTAAGCCACACCTCAATGTGAACCCTGGGAGTGGCCAATATATGTCATCAAATGACCCCAGTATATTGTGATATGCGACGCAGACAAGTTTAACAGATAGTCGTTAAACCGTTAAAAGATACGGCTGATTCCGAACAGTACTAAGTGACGTTATTATTTGAGACTGCGACATGCGATAGGCGATTACATCAAAGGGCGATCAGCTGTGAAGCCAAGCCTTATAATTGTACTAGGTGAGTAAGCGAATAAAGTTGCACTTGTTGTCTTGGTCTGCTCCGTCCAGTGAACGATTTCCTAGTCGCCTACTCACCTAGTCGACTGGTCGCCCAGTCGCTCTGGGGTGTTTATGGTTCGCGACCGTGGTGTGATTATACAATTAAGCGATTAAGCGAATAGGCGATCACGCAAGTAGGCAATCAGCGGGGAAATACCACATGCCCATTGATTGGTTTGCTCCGCCCATAGAGCGTTGTAGGCGAGTAGGCGAGTAGCGATTAGGCGATTAGGCGATCGCTCAATGGGCGGAGCAACAAATCAATACGTATCCTTTCCATCGCCTATCGCCTACTCGCCTACTCGCCTGATCGCCTGGTCGCCTAGTCGATAAGCATTCTTTTCGTTATGGGCTAAACGCTGATAGCGTTCAGAGTTGGTGATCGACATGCGATTAGGCGATCAGGCGATCGCTTAGTGTGCGGAGCAAACTAAACGATACGTATCATTCTCTTATAGCCTATTCGCCTACTCGCCTGACGCCTAATCGCCCAATCGCCTAGTCCATACGTATACATTCTTTCTGAATTATCGCATTTACAGCCGCTACGTATGAACGCTGCCTCAATCGCCGAATCGCATACATGATTGTGATTTTTAACGCTGCTTCACTCGCCTTCTTGTCTATCTGCCTAATTGATACGTTTCCTGATTTCTAGCCTAACCAACTGCATCATGTACTCTGAACGACGATAAATGGTGGTCAGGTTCGGACCCTCACTACGCTTGCAACTATGACCTCACCGCTCACATCGAGGTAACCACTCTTCCTTTGCTGCCTGATTACTGCCTTCGGTAGCGCATATACACATTTCCCCAAGAACCCACTTTGTAGTAAACACTGCTTTTGAGTTCCTAATTCTAGCCCTATCGAGCTCCATTGTATTTTTCATCGTATATCTGCTTGCTAAATCCATAGTTTCCTTTACATTTACAAAAACTCACCAAAGCTAATGTATTTGAGGACATTGGGAGACGTTCAGGCAACTTTCTCCGCAAGAATCGATAGCATAGCCGGCATTTTTGCCTAGTGGCTGAAATCACTGATTTGATTGAGAGTACAACGAGTTCATACTTCGCGAAAATGCACCAACTGTTAAGTTGTCTATCCATTCACTACCGAGTCAAATGTCAACTGTACAGTCGATATCCGAAAGTTGGGGTAGGCGTGTCACCGGAAGTGACGTGCACTTGATAGAAGTTGCGTGGATAAGCTGTTGCCATGCTTTGCTGATATCCAGCGATGTATGTTGGAAGCAGCTTATCCACATAGCTTCTATCAAGTGCACGTCACTTCCGGTGACACGCCTACCCCAACTCTTGGATATCGAGTATAGGCTTAGCGAGGCATATTGTAGGAGCTGAGAAGGCAATGCTCACCTGCCAGCACACCACCCATTCCTCATGGATTGCCTAAAATTGCACCATACCGGCTTGCTGCATAGTTCGGTGAGATCCTATGAATTC
>MU889432.1:0-12642 GCA_036418205.1 Ostertagia ostertagi
AGCTGCACTATTCGTGAACATTTAATACGTGGAACCTTTGAATTCGAAACGAACCTCTCCTCCCAGGCCTTTTCAAATTTGACAATATTCGTATGAGGAGGAATCGCCTCATGGTTCGTCGCTTCACGAAGCTTCAGTTGGCGATTTCCAGCTGATTCGAAGGTGTGCAGAGCTCGCTTTACTGCGTAGCGATTCCCTGTCTCGCGGCATTCAACTTCCAAAGCCTGTAACATGAGGGTTATAAGACTACCAGCTCATTAGAATCAAACACTACAAAAATAAAGGAGCTCTGGGCTTGGAACGTTTAATTTTATCAGCCATCTATCAAACGGATCCTTTTATATGGAAGAGGCTCATGGAGAAGAAATCTATTACATATCGAACGTATTACGGGTGTTGTAAAACGATATCCCATTCAAAATTATGCTAGTTTTCTTATATTCACACTATTGCTGACGACAAGGTAGGGATTTTGTTGACAGAACGCAATAAAAGTGAAGTACCTCTCCAAACAGTCCTCTTCCTAGAACTCTCAGCTCTTTGAAACATTGCTCGAAGTAGCTTCTCTCCTTTTCATACACGTAAATCGAAGATGTTTTTTCAACTGAAAATTAGATCTCGTTACTGATACGAAAATTTCATAGAACTCTCAGCAACAAAACGATGGCTCAATGGCAAGTGGCAAGTGGGTCATCAAGATCCACAGATCGAATCCCACACAAGAACGGAACCCGCTAACCAAACGAGGCTGATTAATTGGCGTGGAATTTGTTAGCAAGTACATATAAACTAACGGAGGCATTAGCTAATCTCAAGAATAGGGTCAACTATATTCGAGGGGGAGAGGAAGGGGTCGTATTTGCGGTTTTGGAAAGGGGGGGGGGGTATATAGGGTTGGCCCAAGTCAACATTTTTGGAAAAGCGAGACCGTAGTTGTGGAGAGCTTCAGGACAGATGTATGAGATAGAAAATTTAGAGGATTTGTTAATTCTTCAATTGATTTTAGCAATTCATACAACACCCTTGCCCTCCTGCATCACTAACGACCATTTTGGAAAGAGTGGGATGAGATGGAGCGCGTCGACTGGCCTAGGAGTCAAACACTGCAAAAAATCCATGACGGTAATTGTGGGGAGGGGGCCGTCTGGGGGAAGGATCCCACCTAAGATTGATTGGGAGGGGGGGGGGAGGGGGCGTTAAGTTTCTGCTCGGCTCCGGTTTACTCTGTCTCACGGAGTCGTTGACTCAAACATCAGGCGGGAATCTTGTGAAGGAAACCTAAGCGTGGGCGACGTCCTACCAGTCGGCTGCCACTGCACCATGAGAATCACAGAACCCTGCGAATTGCATGCTGCTCTAGTGCCAACCAAGGCCATCCCACCATCCCAGGCCTCTCAGTCAACTGTTGCAGAATCCTCTGGCTGGTGCATCGTTCGCCGCAAATGTCACTGCTTATCATTAGGCCAAATCGAAGTCACACGATCCTGGGTCAATGTGGAACGCAGGCACTCCCCTGAGGGCCGACTGCAGAAGCCTATGTGCTTGCTCGCCTAATCGCCTACTCGCCTACTCGCCTACTCGCCTAATCGCCTACTCGCCTACTCGCCTAATCGCCTACTCGCCTACTCGCCTACTCGCCTAATCGCCTAATCGATACGTATTTTTCATTATCGCCTAATCGCCTACTCGCCTAATCGCCTAATCGATTCGTATACTTTTCAATTTTGAATCATCGCCTAATCGCCTAATCGCACGTACGATCGCCAACTATGAACGCTCCATACGCCAATTCGAAAGACAGTCAACTCGGCCTACGATAGTATTTTCGCGTCAAATCAATTAGCTAATAGGTAGAAAGTGCAATATATGGTGAAGGTAATTGTTATTATGTGCTCTCGATGCTTTTTGATGCTGCCTGATGCAATTCCTTGCCCAGCCTGACACGACATGCGGACGCGTGAAACGTCGGGTACGAAGCCCGTTACACCTTTTCTACATAATCAGATATTTTTGTTATTGGAATCCCGTCGATTCATTACTGTTTCAACAGAAATTCCACAGCCCACGGCGGAGTTAAAGGCACACTCCGCGATCGGTAAAGTGCGGTTGTTGCACACGAGAATGAAAGTGTAAATGACTGAAATCGTTGAAGGAAAACAAAGGAAACCAACGAAAACTGAGATTAAGGGCCTCTGAAGGCCAGGGACGACGAGGCATTTTTTGAAGGCACGAGTCAGGAGCGAATGGGCTATTCTTACGCTCGAAAGAGTGCAGAGATGCGAAATGGAATGCCAATAAGAAAAAACGAGAGAAAACCGTCGACAGAGCCCAAAATGAAACCCTCGACAGCAGCGAAGGAGACGGGCTTGAGGGGGGGGGACGTGTCTAAACAAATTTTCCGGACATGCTAGCCGTTGCTGAATCCGTGTCAGCAATCGATAGCACCGTATCTATGTGATTTTAGGTCGTATGCTAGCCACGCTCCACCTCCTAGATGGGCGGTCATAGCTTAGGCCAGGCGGGCCATAACCCTAAATACTATGTCGAGGGCTTATTCCGCGCGGCTCCAAGTCGCGAGCGTCGCATCAACTCATTGGTCACAGACCAGCCACAGCAATATGTAGATGGTTCGCTTGATCGCCTAATCCTGAACCGTGCTATTAATTATGAGGGGGTACATGTGAGTGGCGAGATCGGACGAGAAGACGCAGACACACCGTACATTGGGGGGGGGGGGCGTAGCCGTAGCCACAGCTAGCAACAAGGTGAACAAGGCCCTACAACGCTTCAGTGCTCTGTTTGGGCTCTTTTGAGCCGCGAAAATGGCAGTACCTCTTTGAACGCGGACCCTGCTACCCCTTTCACGAGAATGCTTTCAAATCTGCGATAGTGAAGCAAATTGGTTGAACATAGTTTGAGTAAAAACAAACTCACTATTTTCTGCAGGAATGCCGTTTCTGGAAACTTGCCGTGGTCTAAGGATGGGAAATCCACGAGGGTAAACCCAACTATGGGGTTTACATACTTTTAAGGAACGCGGTTGCGAGAGCAGGGCGTGCCAGGAACGCTGGAACAATAAAAACATTATGAATGGCAATGGCTAGCGATGCGAGTATTATCACAAAGGCACTGATTTTCGAGCCGGAATTGAATCTCTAGTCAAATGGATTACATCGGGCACAAGTACCATAGGATACCGGGTTTCGAGTCGCCACTGAGGTGTAATATTTGTCCGCAAGTTCAGCATCCTTGCAAACTGAGCCTAATGAACAGACCATGGGAAATACTGCTGAAAACCTTCATAACCTGGAATGATGACGTGAGAGATGATATTGAGGTGATTCAGGTGAACGATTTTGGGGAGAAGTTTTGGACTTTTTGACCTGTAAAGTTTGATGTGCCTTCGTGTCGTCGCGCAAGTGTTTCGGAAGCAGTTGCCATACTTGGGATGATAAAAAACTCGGAGACAGAGCGTTTAGCGTAAAGAATATCGTGTTATTTTTATCGTGCCGGCCTGGTAGCTTTTAGGTCATATGCGCGCTCCCTATAAGATAATAGTAATACATTAACCTCAAGAAATCAGGAGCGGTGGAAAGATGAAAGGGGTGGGGTGTTGGAGAAAAACTCCCAATTAAAGCTGCGTGTTCTTTAGGGATCAGTAAAGCCTGCCCTCCAGGCTGCTCGCGGGAGCGCTCGAAGCGTGTGTTAGCACAATCGTTGGCAACGAATCCAACACATGCCAGCATCTCCTTCCTAGCCCAGGGCCACCGTAGGCCTAATCATAGAGCTGACGGGCGAGAGACTTGGGGAGAGGGTGTCTTCAGGCGATTTTCATTATTTGCCGCGAAGCCACGTTCTTCTTCCTTTTCGCTCGTCTCACAGTAGCGATTCCCAGAGCACAATGGCCACCAGTTGCTCCACTGCTCAAAGGGGTTATTTTATAAACTGATCTCTGCGAGCATATATTATGGAGAAACTTATTATCAGACACATGAGCCACCGCTGAAAGTAGAAACACAAAAAATCAAGCGAAAGCCGAAATTCGAGCTGATTACGAGCCAACCCCCTCGCCGCAGGCGGGACGCAAGCTCGTGCTTCATGAAAGTTGCGCTATCACTGCGACATACAAGGCGCGCAATCACTTAGCCCCTTGAAACGATACATTGAGACATCGCTTAATGTGCTTGATGCAATCCTAGAGAAACTACCCGGTGAGGTCAGTTCGATTTTCGCTTTCGGCGCAGACTGTATGTCCGGAGCATTGTTGAGTTTTGATGACATTTTCACCACTATTTGGCCCGTCGAAAACTTTCATGGGACGTTTGACTTCTTGCGTTTGCCTTAGGCGCGACGTGGTAACACAAACAAACAAACAAAAACCCAGCATCTTTGTGATAACCTTCGCATGGGAACTGCGGCCAAAAACAAATTAAAGATTGTAACAGAGAAAATACCCATTTTTTGCTGACGAATTTACTTCCGTAGCTTCTGGAGACGAACAAAGATTCCGTTCTGGTGTCCTTTCCACATCTAGTGCGGATGGCGGCATTCTGATCTGAATAAACTCACAGTTGAAAATCGCTCAAATTTAAGACATTGCCACACTTCAAACGGTTTCATTAACACAGACAAATATTAATGTCGATTACGTGCGTACAATCAATACTCATTCCAAGCTGCACGTTATAATAAAGCGTGATCACCGAATGCTGGAGTGCGGACGCGTTTGATGACGTCATGAGGCAGCAGTGTATGGAGCGGGTGCTAGATGCGGGTAACTTTGAAGTGCCTGGAGGTCCAATGATGCCCTGACATCATCGAAGCTCCGTCTCCAACCATCGTGCTGAGTGCCTTTAAAATGCGGATGTCTACTAGAAAAAAGTTCGGACCAGTAGTAGGAGGGGAAGTTGTGCAAGCCAGCATATGATGTGAGCAACCATTCGAATTTGAGGTCAGATAAAATTCCGCATCAAGTGCGCCTCTCCTTTAGAAAGGATTAGGCGGCGCTGGATGATCTCAGATGGGCATACTTGTACGAACGGAGCCAGGATGGAGGCGTAGGAATTCCGGATAAAATGAAATTGCTTACACACCACCCCCTTAGTCCCCCATGCTTGATTTTGAAAAAAGACTAGGGGAGGAGGAGTGCTGAGTAAATGGACTCTCTGCATGATGGTGCCCCTCTCAAGCACATCAAAGCCGGATTAGGTATCAAATCGTCGGCACTAGGTGAATTTTTTGGTATGCGCCATGCATAACTTTATTTTCTTCACCTGAAAACTGACCCATACGACTCCACATTTCATGGTATGAGTAAGATGTGGGCTAAAATGCTTCTAATGTTCTGAAGGAGAATTGACAGCGCGGCGCATTTCCATAGAGACCGATCTATGCCAATCACTTTGCCCTCCCACATGCCCTTTCTAGACATTTTTCCTGCGTTGGCAAAAGCCAAAGAATAGAATCCCTTGTAATGAGGACAATCTCTTAAAAAAAAAAACTCAAAACTTAGTTTTAGTCCCAAAGTAGTAGGGAATATCATATAAAAATTGAAATATGATGTATTCGGCATTGGTCTATCCCTTTTTGAGATGCACTATGCACTCCAACTGCCATTCAATAATTGTAGTGGCAGCTTGAAGGCGATGACCAACCCATATGAGTTGAGTCAGCGTTGGTCATGCTAGAATTCAGCTTTGTCCAGATAGTTCTGGGACCGGATCTCCGATCGGTGAAGGGATTAGTGGCTGGCCTGGTTTCCGAGTTTACTTGCACTGGCCCGTGCGCATGATGACCGAAAACATGCCGCTGTTCCACCACCTCTCCAAATCCGGCCATATAGCTTCAAAATTCCATTTTAATAATTTGAAATCCACACAAACTATTTCTAGGCGCTGATGCCCTTTGGGGGGGGACATTAGAAGCAGGGCATTCAAAAACCGCTGGTAGGTGACACTAGGACTAAGCCCAGGACTGGGAATGAACACAAGGGAGAACAATGGTTGCTTATGAATCCCTTTCCCCTCCCTAAAGCTTAGTCCCAAGTTTTCAATGGCCCACTCACTCTAATGTCAACCCGACCCCCTAAGAACATGAGCGTCTATTTCTCTGTTCGCTTATCGTTTTTCAAAAACGAGAGAAAAGAATTCCCCGCATGAGGCTTGCAGGAATTGTCATGATGAGAAATCGAAATAATCGATTTTTGGAAAAAAGCACTGGAAGCGATACGCTAAGAAAAAAATGGATGCAAGCATCACAACAAAAGCCCGGGTATTTTTGAATGTGTCGAGTCGGGTGGGTCGAAAAGCCGAAGGCGACGACGCGATTACGACTGCCGATAAGAGTGGAACAGACATGTTCGGTCTGCTGCTTTGTCTGTGCACCCGTGCGGGGCCGAGAGACGGGGGAAGCTTGGAAGGGGGGCTATGGAAAAGAAGTAATCCTCTCAAAGAGATTTCGTTTAACTTCTAGTAAAAATGTAATCCCAGAGTAAACAATGGGAAAGGTGGTGAAGTACGAAAGAATAATACTGGCAACGGCAGAACTGTATTAAAAATACCGTCAACGGAAAAATTAGGAACGAAAAATACTGGAAAAAGTACGGGGATCCGACGAAAAACACCCGGCACAAGGAGGTCGTCAATCACCCCACAATGACACCTGTTATTGAGCGGCATTTGATCTACAAAATCTCACTGGGTGGTCCGCTTACTTTGAATACTTAGCCCGTTGCTATACCGTGAAATATTTAGAAACCACAATTCAACAACAAATCCTGATACCGTACCTTGAGTCGATCGCAACGACGCCAATAGCAATGGCGCGCACCTCGTCTTCCACCACCGCACGACAGCTTGACCGGAAATGAAATGGACCTTGCTTTCTGACTGGTTAGACCCATGTCTCAGTTGGTTCATACAGGGATGTGGACTGATTTTGGATGATATGGATAAGGCTTACTGGTAATGGAACGCTCTCATGGAAGATCAACGGTCGCCTTGGTCGCGTTCATATACTCCACGACTTCGAGGTAGGAGAATAGGCGATAGTGAAAAAATAGGAGCGCTATCGCAAGACAGTGGCACTCGAGTGCGATGCATTTTGAACTCCGCACAGCAACATCTCGTTTGACCCTATCAGGCAATATACGGGGCATCCTCCAGGATAAGGCTTAGGAAGGGGAGGGATGCGGAGCTCCGGAGAAAAAAATGAAAATGGCTTCGCGATTTAAGCCTTCTCCCCGCGTAAGGCTTTAGTGCCATTGTGCCAAATAAAGAGATGTTCCACGCGCGTTCTAATGCACTTTATATTATACATATTATATTATATTATTATACAGCCCCTTATATTATGATAGCGTTTTTTTTTCACACAAACGGGTCGAAGCTTTAGGCGAGTTAAATTGAATATAATTTCATATTATTTTTCTGAAAACCATTCATTTGTATTTTTAAGTAGATGTATCAACAAATAAGCAATAATATTTATTGCCTGGAAAATTGAGCAAAGACGTTTGCCATTACTTTTAAGCGGAATTCAATTCCAATTGGTCCTGAGACTCAACCTCAGCCAGGCTCGATTTTTTCTTGATCTTTAGGTTAATTTTACCAAGGCCTATATGGAGAAAACAGTGACATAAACCTCGACTAGTAGCCAGCGTTAAGGGAGACTTAGCACTCAAATACCATAGCGACTTTGAAAAGCAGACGAATTCGTGGCGCGCCTCGGAAAAGGGATTAATTCGCGACGCGCGATTTTTTTGCTTTATGTTATATGATGAGTTGAGTCCTTTAAGGCTTACTCCATAAATTTTTGAGCATTTTCAGTATAAAATAATTGCTTGGTCCGCTAGTTTTGCTGAAGTTCTTGAAGAAGGCCTAGTAGCGGATCCAGTGAGGATAAGCGCCTATGTGCGTCTGGTCGGGGTCGAGGATAACTTCCCTAGATGGCTTCTGCAGGTTTGTCCCCCATCCAGGAGTCAGACACCCCTATTTCCGTAAGGACACGAATCCTCGATAGAACTGAGGGTAATCCAGTGAGTCTCCCGTAAACTGCGCACCCACAAAACTTCTTTGAGAACTTGAAGACTTGAACAAATCATCACATGACCTGCATCTTACATGGAAAAGTAAGGGTATAGTCATTGACCCATGACCAATCTCTTTTTGGGACCGCCGCACGCGCCCGTTCTTCCATTCCGATCTGCAGAGCCAATTTGTATGTGACCATTGCTATACACTCTAGAGGAGAACGCGGGCGCAAAATTCAGTGTCTTTACTCCAGCAATCTGAACCAAGTTAACCTATCCCCGTCGATGAAAGTAGTTCGGCCTGTATCGACAATCCAATAACCCAACTTTGGCGAAAGTGGCGTCCTACCTTGCGCTAGCACTTCGCCTGCCTCATGTGAGAAAAATGAAAAGGAAATTAAGGAAATGGTAAAAAAAATTCAAGAGAAAACTCAAAGGCTCAAAAATCGAGCCTATTCCACAACCTCCTGCTGGGAGGTGATCGTATGGGAATGACCAGTGCGGTATGGGTGATGTGACTCGTGGCGGAGACGATGACTCAACACTCATTGATCAGACGCAATTTCTTCGCGCTCAGCTGACCCCGTGGCTCGTTTGAATTCGAACCCCGTCGGGTTGTTTCGAAATGCCCTTTCCTGTCTCGACAACACGCACACACACGGGTTGCCCGCACCCCGCCGATTGCGAGTGATCATCGACCTTGCTGTCTTTATGTTCGTTGTTGTGTTCCAATCGGGCCATGTCATTGATGGTCTTTGAATTTCCCAAAGGTTCATCAAAGATTCGTGCACATTTGAAGAAGAGGATTGCAGAGAGGAATTCACTGCAAGAATTTTGAGGATTCCAACATTTGGTTCAGCGCTCGTGGTCAGACTGATAATTCGCCTGACTACCGGAAACGAGCTTTTTGTTGGTGAAAATATTATGTTGTCGGCCTTGCCCATTTTTTCTTCATTTTGCAAAATCTTTTGAAATCGTTTTGAAACATTCACTATAAAACGAATATGAGCGGTGGTTAATGCTCTCTTTAGAGCATTTCTGCCGTAGCATTTCGCAGCGTTTGAAGCTGGAAAAATCGTCGGTACTCATGTCTTCGGGGGAGGGGGTGGGGCATTCAAGGATTCAGGATGTAGGCCAGCTGTCAATGGTGGGCGGGACATGACCAAAGTGGGCGGAGTTTGCGACGAAAATTCATAACTCGGCCCCAAGAAGTCCAGGAGGCTGGGAAAAAGGGAGTAGAGGTCGGCGAAGGAAAGGAGGTCAAATGCTATTAGTGGGTAGAGCACGCACCTAAGTGGGCGGAGTTCGCCACGAAGAGTCATAATGCGGTACAGAAAAGTCCAAAAACTTGGGAAAAAGTGGACAGAAGGTCCCAAATGGGGCCGAGGTCAACGTGTACTGGGGGCAGTATGCACGAAAGTTAGCGTGACGAACTTATGAATGGGTTCGAGAGAACTGGTCAAAGACCTGCCGGGAAAAGGGGATGAGTGTGACGGGGGTGGAGCTTAAATTCAATGTCGCAGTAAGCCCTGAGGTAGCACACAGGTCGAGAAAGAAAACGGGTAGATCTACCTTCGCAAAATGGAATATTTGGGCGTATTGGGTGAATTGAGATTTTTCGGACACCACTCCTTTCTACGCCAAACTGTTCTGGACAACAAGTGCGTCTTCAATGGTGCTGAATTAATGTCATCGAGGCGCTGAGTACGATTCGCCGTTTGTGCAGTTTGGAGAGTTGAATTGATTGTACTAGGAGCAAGGGAGCTAATCGATTAGACGAGATAAGCGAGTAGGCGTCAAGGCGCACGAGTACGTTAGGTGGCGCGAAAGTCTGTTACGCAGGCCTTTTCTTAATCACCTGCTGATAGTCGTTTACTCGCGTATCGATACGCATACTGTTTTTCCGAATCATCATCCTAGGTCGCCTAATCGCCTAATCGATGTACGTTCGATAAGTCTGAACGCTGCCTTATCAATGACAACTGAATTTCGAGCTCAACAACAAGTCGCTGCTAGAAGCACTCCGGTTCATTCCCTTCAAATACTCGTTCATCGGCGGTCTGTTGGATATATTCAGCAAGTGCGGTACTTTTTCTCCGGTCATTTCTCGTTCTCTCGTTTGAGTTGCACCATTTACGGTCGTTCTACAACGTGACTTGCAGTATGAAAGTTCATCTTGAAACGGAATTATCTTAAAGTTTTCTAATTTTCAGTGAGTGCAGCAAAAGCTGTGGAACAGAGCTCAGATTCAGGGCCGAGTGCAGCGATAGCGCCCAGCACGGATGGAGGAGCCACAAGTGAACAGCAGAAGATCAGTCTTCGAGAGCCACCATCGACGACAATGTATCCATCGGTGAGATTTTCACCATACTGAGGCTCCTCACGTGACTTTGAAGACGCGGCGCGGTAGCCTTGTTGGCTGCCAGCATCAGCTGAAAAATTGCGACGTCGCGTTATTGGATGGAGCGTTCATAGTTGGCGATCGTGCGTGCGATTAGGCGATTATTTAAAGGAAAGTGTACGCATCGGTTCGGCGGTTAGGCTAATAGGCGAATAGGTGGAGGGAAAAAGATACGTATCGATTTGTTCGCTTCTCCCATCTAGCGATCGCTCATCGCGACTCGCCTCATCGCCTACAACGGCTCTACGCTCCTTGGAGGGAGAACCAATCAATACGTATGTCAGCCCTCTCCGCCGATCTTCTTCGATCTGACGCCTAATCGCCTACTCGCCTACTTGTTCGCTATATTCGCACAGTGGGCGGAGCGACGCCGTTTAGCAATCAATAGACATTTTTTACACAGGCGATTATTCGTCGACTGTGCAGTCGGCAGAACGACATATCTTTTCCGGTCTCCGGACATCTGTCAACCGTGAGGCTAGGCAATTCAGCGTTTTGTTGTGCTGTCTGGGAGCTCTCACACAAGCGCACTATTACAGAATCTCCGCTTTCTTTACCTCCTTTAAAAGGCTTAGTCCCACTACCACAAAGAACGTCTGCTTTTCCTTCTACACTCTCACCCCCTGGTTGACAGAAGCCTTGTAACCATATCTTTTCAGCTGCCCAGCTCTGTCACGATGCCAGCCATTCCAGCGGATCAACATGGCGAACACTTATCCAGCTTATCAGACACTGAATGGGAAGGCGGAGAGCAAGCGTATCCATCGGATTTCTTGAACCTGTTGAGAGATGATGTTTGTTGAAAAACTTATTTTGATTTTCTTGAGGCTTTCTTTTACCGATTTCGTTTATTTTATGAGCGCTAACGTTTAGGATCGCATCCAAGTGTTTGCCGCTCCAGAAAAAGCTGCTGACTATCAGATGAAACTTGAGGAACGACGGAGACAAAAGCGACTACAAAAACTCAGTAGGAAAATGGAAGAAGCTATGGCAAAAGGACCCAGTCAGTTTCTCTCCCAAGTATACCAGTTTGGTTCAAATTTTGAAAAATCGGGCTACCTAGTCGTCTGAACTCGGAAAGACACATTCATCCATATAAAAACCAGGGTAAGAGCTAACCTAAGTCGTGGGGTCAAGTTTGAACTGCAAGCTCTACTTTTAGGGAAAAAATGAGGAAGAGAAGTCACATGGAACACCATCACAGAAGCTTTACTTTTCTTGGATGGTGGGAGGGTCTGAGAGGTGAAGAGCCCATGAGACATTGGGAGCGGAGGTGAGAGCACGACGGAGAGACGAGAGAGGGCAGCGAGGAGGGATACGGTAGAGATTGCAATTGTGGATGGGCCTAGTTACTTGTTCTATGGTTGCGAATTGTCCCCAGCGCCCTTTCATGCGTTTTGAACCACAAAAGCGACCCAATCTGGTCGGTTGTGGACCCAGAAGCCTACTTCCCGGAGGAACTGGTCCACTGACCTAGTCGCGCACTGTACCTTTAAGTCGATGGACGGGGAAAATAGTATCTTGGGCGCCGGCGTCGTCGGGTGGACATTATTATGCGAAGCCCATGCAGCCAACCCCCCTCCCTCCTCTAGTCCCTTCTTGGACTAATCCTTAGGGGGTTTAGGAGAGGGAGTGTACGAGCTATTTTCGCTTTCCCCGAAGTTTCCCCTCTTCTAGCCACCCGACGATACTTCAGTGAGCTCCAAAAGTGCAAGGAAATAGTCGATTCTGGATCGTTTCTATACTTTTATAAAATCAGGCCTTATTTATAAGAATGGAATTCTCATAAGATGTACTGGGAAATTTTGTTTAGCATATTCATTCAGGACCAATAGAGTCGTTCGCTGAATTGGTGGAAGAAATCACTAAGATGCTAAATGAAGACAAACAAATGAATAGCGGCGTAAAGGTCTGTAACGAAAATATTTCACTGCATTCAGAATTTAGGCATGTTTCAGACTAGAGCCAAACCTGATTGCGCGTGTGGTTTGCAACGGGTATTGATTTTACGCGCATGAGATCAATATCTGTTATCTTCCAATGAATGTACCGAGGGCCAAAGTATCCATGTTAGGCCAGTGTCAGACTTTGCGACGAACGATTCGCAAGCGTCCGCAGTCGCATCACTACCAGCGAATCGCTCAATTGGCTGGTACGGAACGCGACCGCCGTCGCTGGCGAATCGCTCAATTCGCAAAGTCTGACACCGATC
>MU889438.1:0-11822 GCA_036418205.1 Ostertagia ostertagi
TCGGAATGCGCCACAAGCCTTTGATCAGGATCAGGTTTATGTTCCCCGGACAATGCTTGCGGGAAGTGTTCCACTTGCCACTACATCACCCACCATCTTCATCCTGCAGGCGAATCAACAAATAACAGTACTGGGAGCAGGCTAACAGGTCACTATCACAGCATACAAATCATCACGACTACTGTAGAAAATATGTGAAAGGTCACTTTGCCTTTGTTGTTGACGTAAACAAAACAAATGCTCATATTTATAGAAAATTCTAAATTCTTCATAGAAATTAACAACAACTAGTAATAAAAAACCTTTGAACATAAAGTCTAAACAACTGGATCGATAGTATAGAAAGTACATGGGCGGCGCAGAACTTAAGAACTGTCATGACTTATGCCATTCCTTTGCCGCCTTCCATCTTTTGCAGGTGCTCCACCATGAAGTTGCTAGCATCAATCATTCGATTCACACAATTCTGAAACTTTATGTTTTACATTTAGGCTTAAAAATGTTATTAGTGAATTATACTATCTGGGCGCTAGGAATGGTGGCAAGTTACGCGCAATTGCACTCACAGTGAAATTGCGTCAAAGTTCTTGTTGGCCAAATAAGCAGCTTTCAGTAATACGCCTCACACGATATAATGCTCCATATAGACGAGAGTGCAAAAAGACGGGAGAGACGCAGACACCAACGCTACCAATTATTCTGAGGCTAATCCCAATTGAATGGGTGCGGTGAGGCTACGACTGCTGCAAGCACGTTGATTCCTGGGATCGCAAGCTATGACCGCGGCCTGAATCCTAAACAGTATGCCACCCGCAACCTTGTCAGATACCTTGATGCGGTACTAGACGCAAAATCTGTGCTTATTTCATCTCACTTATAAGGGAGATTCTTACTCAGCTAATTGAATAATAAAGCTCAATTAAGCGACGTATAACACAAGATCAATGTCATCCATGCATCATGGAATTATATGGGTAATATAATTGAAATTAGCAGTTGTACACAAGCGCTCATCAGGAAACCGATGCACTACCCATAGGTCAAGGCAAACCAAGAGTCCATGCAAATAATAACATGCGCGGTTATCAATGACCCATACAAATCAACATTTCGTGATACAAAATAAAGATTTCGAATCACACTTGCCTGAAGACATGTGGAGGTCTTTCCATCGAGTTTACTAGGCGGGCGGTAATCAGCGAAACAAACATCCCAACATCGGCCTGTTAGTGTATGAACCTAGAATATAACGACCATATCGCCACTCATCCAGTACCTGCTCTGTGAACTTCTGCCTTTGCGTCTCTGACTGCAACTGCTGAAGAAATCGCGCCAACTGTGGATCGGTTGTTTCCATGTTTCTAAACCTAACTATTGTTAAACGAAACACTGGAATCATCGATTTGAGCAAGATCAACGATAAATAACCGAAAAAGTTTATAACACTCATAGCTCATGTTTATTTCATATTATAAAATTGGAGACACTGGTTTACTTGTAGGCCTATTGTTTCCTGAGCAGAGCGTGAAGCCTGAAATATCAACTAAAAAATTTCAAGCATCGGAACAAGTGGCACAGACAAGCGGGAAAAAGTGGATAAAAAGTAAAACATACACTTTGAGTGGAGTACTAGAAATAATCAGACGAGGAATCCTTCGATGTTCAAGTAAGATGCGCCAAACGCCACTAAAAACAATGATTTTTGAAAGGAACCAAGAGTATAGACGGGAATTCATTATTTCAAGTCAGATTGGATTACTGTACTATCTGGTTTTTGATGTCAGGTGAAGTTACCATCGACGTACACTTTGTCAGGAAGTACAGTGCGTTCCAAAAGTACAAAGGAACCCCTGAGAACTGCTATCTTGAGTTAGGGTGGAAATTCGTGGCTCGCTACCTACTTTACTGAATACAGCACGCGCTGAAACTACAGTCCACCTTATTTCAAAAATATTACGATGTAGACATTTTTATTAGAAAATTTTTGAAAATGCCTCCTGTTTCAATGCTATGAAGGCGTCCTAGGCAAGAGGACCTCAACAGTAAAATTTCTCCTTCCTCTCAGCTAATTTGCGATTCTGTGGACAAGCTCAGTGAAAGCACGTTGCCTTTTGTGGGTATGGACTATTTAAGCTTCTTACATAGGAACAAGAAGTACGAAAGTCATAGCTGATCAATGCGTTCAATCTCTTGACTTAAGACATTTTTTTGGAAGCCACAAGTGTCATTCAAGTCAAACTAACTCAACTAAGAATCGTGCGCGAGTCCATGATGGTCTCCCCTTGAATGGGTGAGCTCTACGAAGCAACTCGCATCGAATTAGCTAGGAGGAACATGAGAACTGACTAAGATTCAGCAGGTGGTCCTGTACAATGGGAAGGCTCTTTCATTATGACTATGCATTGTTCAAATCAGGTTGTCTTGTCCGAGGGGACAAGTTTTATTAAAACGTGCCGGATGGAGATCACAGGATCCCATAAAAGATACACTGATCTTCCGCCGGAGAACTTCGGGAGCGGGTACAAGATGGCTTGGGTTGCAATGTGCAACAGCGCTGTATCCTCTCTGCCTCTTGTATCGCGAAGAACGAACTCCAGCGACGATGAGAATGTTCTTGTTGATCATTATCTGTCACTACTAAATGGAGACAACGGCAAAACTTCGGCTTCACACTCGAAAACGCCGCCCTTTACTGAAGCCGAACCGCTATAGTGTGGCCTAGCGTCAACGAAATAAATGTTGCGGTCTGGCTTGTATACAAATCAGACTTAAATCCTACAGAAATTGCTCTGCGCTGTATACAGGGGGGGGCCAAAAAAAAAGAGTCACTCCTACTCACATTCAAAACAGAATTAATTACACTTTGCCAAAACCAAACCGAATGAGCTCAATTGCATATTGAAGAGCACATTCTATTCTATCAAAAACATTGCATAGTGGCCTTCTAAACCGACGACACCAGAAGATTTTCCCACGGAAACATGGTTCGCGGTACGAGCTCAACGGGGTCGTCGAGAAACCATAGATGATTACGACGTCTCTGAAACGCTGGTCAAAAGCCATTTTGCATAGTCAGAGCTAGTGTCTCTAAGAAGTCATTCACCAGTTATCCGATTGAAGAATTTATGTAGCAGCTTCAGAATGGAGCGATTATTGTAGGCCTCCTTAAGCTCGACGGTGATGACAGATGACGTCATATTCTGGAGACGGTGAACGCAGCGAAGGTGGGCCTGATTCTGCTTATGGGGGGACATCTAAGGAATAATTCGCCGTATAACTCCAATAACAGCGGCATCCTTTGCGACGAAAAGTTTGATGATATGCGCCATGGGCAAAGTGACTCTTTTTTTGCCCCCCCCCCCTGTACATTCATACATAAATCGTATAGCATACATTATACGAAGTTATGACTTATGTTGCGTTCAAGCAGTAGTGAACATTGGGCAAAAGACCTAAGGTAAGTTATGGAGACGTCGCGGTACCATCAGAACGCTGTTCCTCTGTAGAAATCTCAATTCGTCCAGGCCCATTGAGGGGGTAGTGTGCTCACCTAACTAGGGAAGGCATTGAACTTCCCATAGAAACTTTGAATTGAAACCCAGATATATCGAGAGAGCTTCAAACGCTGACTATAAATATGGAAGCTAGTGCAAAATAAACATGCCCAGGAAGTTGTGAGCGGTCAAAAGGTTCCGAAGTGAAAACGTTATGAAGTCGAAGTCGACAGCGAGAGTTAAATGCCCTTGTATAAGACTGTAGCCATGAGGCCTTTATAACATTGAGACAAGGGGCATTTTCAATTTTTTATAGAAATGTTTCTAGTTCATACTTACTTTTTTTTAAATGAAGTGAAGTATAGTTTCAGAGCACGCCAACTTTAATCAGGAATGTTAGAAGCCAGGAAACCCTTCCGCTGACCAAAAATCTTTCAGAGTATCTTTATCTTCCAAGACATAAAGGATAAAGGAATTCTGCCGTTGAGCAATGCCTTCTTTGGGATGCGGCACGGCACCTTCTACTTCCATTTGTACATTCGTAGTGGCGTTTGAATGCGATGTGGCCTATACAATGACTTGCGGGGGCCAGCCGATGTTCAAGTCAGTGTTTTTATCCTCCCAGACAAGTCTGGTACCAATTAACCGACCCCGGAGGGATGGAAGGCTTGGTTGGCCCGGGCGACTCACGACCCAGGATTTGATCCCCGGACCGCTCGCGTGGTAAGCGTGCCACTTGCCACTACACCACTTCCGCCCTTGAAACATACTGGGTTGAAACCATTGAATGAAGTTCCCAAAAATTGAATTACCACGATGCCATCAAAATTGCTCCCACATGGATAAAGGGTGACCGAATAGACTCTCAGTAGCCGGCGAAGCGGAAGGCGTGGCTATCCTGGTCGAGTTTTTATAGACAACCGTTTGGAGCGAAAGTACACCACCCAACCCCAGCTTAACACTTTAAGCTACCCGAGAAGAGAAGAAGATAAAAGAAGTAGGTTGGCCACATCTGATGGCTCTCGTCAAAAGAAGATTTCATACTTAAAGGAAACTGTGATTTTAATTTGCGCATGACATGACCGCACAAAAACAAACATGACCATAAAAACATAATGAAATGCGCCATAACTTTCACGTTTATTTCAATTAAACATAGGCCACTCACCAGCTTCTATTAAGAACCCGAAAATAACGAATGTTCCAATATCTCTTTTGACTTTCTCCGCTGCAGCTTGCTGCAATTCTGAACTTCCTACACCGCCCGGGAACATCATGATTCTGAAGCTTGGTTAAACTTTCAATAGACAAAGAACGCACAACGATCATCACAAAGAAGAACACAATAACTTAAATTAGAGCACTGGCTAGTATTAGAGCGCAGTAATGAAACTACTTCCTAGAGTAATTTTTTCAAAGCGTGATAGCAAAGAGGAGAAAATTCAGCCGAGGATCTATTGAGAAGTTTGTACTACCTTGCTAAACCTTGCAAGGTTACCGTCCAGGCAACTGTTTTTATTTATATACAGATTTGCATCACACACATGACGGAATTTTAACTGATTCCGATTTCCCCACAAGGCCTCCTCCAAACTTGAAGCAAGAA
The DNA here is from genome assembly GCA_036418205.1 of Ostertagia ostertagi. Taxonomy (NCBI): domain Eukaryota; kingdom Metazoa; phylum Nematoda; class Chromadorea; order Rhabditida; family Trichostrongylidae; genus Ostertagia; species Ostertagia ostertagi. Next base: position 5,101 of record MU889438.1, read on the forward strand.
AACCTATGCAAAAAATAAAAATGACGTATAGCGTAGAAGCTCCACTGTTTCACAAAACATATTTTGCAGAAAATGGAAATAGATGGCCGAAAATGAGGGTAGTTGCAAGGAAGTTGGGACTAGTAATATCAAAGCTCTGATAATCGGAAAATAGGAGTGCAACTATCCAACAGACAAAGAAGCCAAAACTGTCTCCTTAATGTTTTAATTTGGGGGAAAGGTACGTAGTAAACAGGGGCGCGTAATTGTGTGCCACAAGCTATTGGGACGGTGCACAGTATGGCAAACGCGAGCGAATGTTAATTTCGTATTTTCAGTTTCTGAAGCAGTGTTCACGGACTGGCCCCTAGAGGTAACTGGGCGCGTGATAACTATTGCCTCTAATGAATTTTTTGTCATTGCCAGCGAAAGAAGCGGTGCACAAAGCAAGAATCTTTACAGCTCCCAATTTATGCCCTTTCTTGTTACTCTTTACGGCTCAGTGTGGCTCCGGGAGCTTGCCGGAAACTTGACGTCAAATTCTTCTCGTCGTCATTTGCTCCTTTTTGAGGATAAGCTCTCGGAGGGGAAGCTTTGGAGGAGCGAGTTGCGCAAGCAATTTTCATTTCCTACGGAATTCGGACCTCTGCGCTAGGCTTAGTCCTCGTGGCCTTCCGACAGGCTGCCCCCCGGAGGCATATTGCGCCCCCTTTTTCAGAAGGAAATGTAATTTTTGGCGCTTCTGTCTACTGCATCTCAGAATCTCAACTTTTGCTTAGTCTTTGGGGGTTGGGCAGTGCCCCGATCTCGAAGAGGACTCTCTCCGCAGGCGCAGGTTCAGCAATTGTTTTTGAGTTAGTGGGGTGAATAATATATAACAGCGAATACTTCTATCTTCACATTATTCAGTGTTTACTCCCAATACTTACTTATTTCCAGCAATGCCAGGATCAGAATTCATCAAAGTTACTACACGAGTCCGTCCTTCGTCTTCTTGTAACCCACAAGGATGCATAGTTAATGTAATAGATACGAAGAATTTGAGGTCAGTTTTTTTTGTATTTTACCGCCTACCTGCTATCTTTTCCTATTGGACATTTTGAAGCTTCAATCCAAGGAATCCCAGAAATTTTACATTCGATGCTGTCTTCAACAAAGATGTAACGCAGGTCTGAGGAATTCTTGGTCATTATATCCGGGTCACTATATTGACGTCGATATTTTCTGCATAGGAACAAGTTTTCAACGAGGTTGCTAGTCATATTATCGATGGATGTGTCGAAGGGTTCAATGGGACGATCTTCGCCTATGGTGGGTGAAGACTCTCACGGCTTAGTAGAGTTTGGGTTCATTTTGTCCTTATTGGCTCCAGGATAATTAAAGGTGTCCATGTTTTTCAGGTCAGACTGGTTCTGGGAAGACTCACACTATGCTTGGACCTTCAAAAGTGGAAAACGTTTTCTTAAACGCTGAACATCGTGGACTTATTCCTCGCGCATGCGATGCGCTGTTCATGAAGCTGTGCACCACAGCAGCGGAGGTACTGGGAATCCATTATTTTGTCATATTCGACCTCAATTAAGATTGCTTTTAGAAAGGCGAAAATTATAAATACGAGGTCACGTGTAAATTTGTTGAACTCTATAACGAGGAGCTTTTCGATCTTCTTAGTAACTCGCAGCAGAAACTAACCATCCGTAGCGATTCGAAGGTAGCGTCGTTTGCAGTGGATTTATTGCTCTCATTGTCAATTTTATCATTTGTTTTGAGGCTGTACAAATTCTTGGTGTATCCGAGCATCCCGTTCACTCGAGCTCCGATATGATGCGGGTATGTTTCAAATATTGACTCGTAATGAAAGTTTTTACAGCGTACAACGCATCCATTTATTTTACGCTTACATGAAACAACTTTTTCAATATTTATATTCGAATTTGGTAGCATTTGGAGGCTGGTGGGAGCAAGGCGCACAGCGTGAACCACGCGATAGATCGGAGTCATCAACGTTCACAATGCTATGTTCATACATGATGTGAAATTTTGGTTGTCAAATTTCTCTTGACTGATTTCCGGTTGTTATCAAATGATATTTATGACAGTTCCATTTCCGTTTTTAGAGATTCTTGTTTTATAGATAAGAACGGAAGAAATAGTGAACACTCTTGTGAATAAAAAGTGCGCTACATTGAATCTCGTAGATCTTGCTGGATCGGAAAGACAGGCACAAGCTAAGACTGTGGGCGATCGATTCAAGGAGACCGTGAACATTAACTTGGTCGTAGGTTTCAGTAAGAATATGATGTTGCTATTCAGTTAACAAGCCCATACCGTAGGTTCCATCTGTATTTTCTATTTTGACCTTCTTTCAGATCTCCTCACCGTATTGGGTCGCGCTTAATCCGAACTTAGTCGCGCACAACGTCGGTACGAGCCATGACTCCATATGCGAGAGTTCAAATTAAACTCAACATACTAACGCGATTACTTGGAGGTAACAGCAAATGAAGACAAGCTGTAAATTGTATGTCCACCCCGACGTAAAAAGTAAGTCTGACTTTTTGGCGTCTATCAGAGTTCCTCCCCAACAAATCGTTCAGGAACAACTCGATTATTTAATTCGCATTCGAAATGTTCTCATTGTCGACTCTATCCATTCATTTATTTCACTTCCTTCGTAGATGACTGGATGAGACCTTCTTCCGCCATGGAATACGTGCTCCACGTTATCAAAGATGGCCTATAGCATATCAACCGCTCCACTGGCGAGCTAAAGAAGACCTCACGATCAAGCTTTTCCTAGTGAAACGTTGAGTGCATACAACACCGGTTTCATTAGTGAGAGACAAGTAAAAGAGGCATTGGAAATTCGTACGCAAGAACGCCCAAATCAATAAAAGGAAGAGCGCTCGACAGCCAGAACTAATTGCTTTCAACGGTTGAGATGAGATGGAAATAATAATGGCAAAAAGAATATCCAAGGTAGCTGCAGTGGTAACCCTTTGCACCTCACTCAATTTGCCACCCTCATTTGGCTGTCCCTTCTCGTTCAAGTGAGTGCTAGAACGATGAGTGCCCTTCACGTAGTCCTTCCCCCTCATCTCACTTACTTTGCCACTATTACTGGGTCTCCAGGACCAACCCGTTCACTAATTCAACTTTTCTCATGTTGGTTGGTTGTAGAAACACTGTGGCGTTTCTCAATGTATTATTATTGTTTCGTCGAGATCGTTGTTGATGTACGATTAGAATGTTTGTATTTGAAGACCTAGGAAGGGTTTAAGGCCCAAAACGTCGTCACAAAGTATTTCGAAGAGTTCTCACATCAATACCACACGAGGAACGTGTAGAACAATGAAGCCCAGGAACCCTATTGGTAATTAATAGTTTCATTTTGTATAATGGGCAGTTATAGGTACTATTCCGAGACATGTCTACACTACAATTTGAGCTGCTGCTTGTCGAAAAATTGAAAATCGTGTTCATGCGAATGAAGATCTATCTGGATATACTGTAATGGCGTACAAAGAGGAGATCACTCGCCTCCGCGAAGAATTGAACGTGATCGAATCGCACCTATCCCGGTCAGGTGCGTTTGAATTAGCTGTCTCTCATTTTACACTTGAGTTTTCTCGAAAATTCATCGGCTGGGCTTACAGTTAGTGCTAATCCACGCCGCTGTGGTTTTGGATGTCAGCTTAACTAGGAATCACATACTCTAGTGACCGATCGACGCATATTTTCTCCTCCTTATTTTTAATTGAATATTCATGTAGATCGGGTACTATTGAACTTCCACTCTGTGAAACTTAACGTTTGAAGTGGCATTTTAAGAACACTTCATCTTGGGAGAGGAAATGTTTCATCCCTAGTCTTTTCTGGCTTTCTTGATTTCCTTCTCTTGGAAACATTCCATAGGAAGCCAAAAGCAGCGTAATCAATCCAAAAGTGTTTTAGAAATGACCGCGAAGCTGGCATTGGTTGAGAATGAACTTAAGACTTGGAAAGAAGCCGCGATTTCTCGTGAAAAGGACCTTGTCGAAGCTCGGCTTCGATGTAATTTGTTATCGGCTCAGTTGACGAGTGGACCTTCCGTAGTTGGAGATGTTAAGGTACTGATATAAGAAAAGCCCTGTATTCGTTCATAAGTACTCTACTATTGTAGTCAAGTGACGAAGCGATTCGGGCCATTACCGCGCAGCTTTCGAGAAGGATCGAGTCAATTAAGACGTTCGAAGATCTTTCAAGAGCTCAGCTTGAGGCCAACCTAGTTAACGTAGGTAAATATTGTTTCTTCGTTGGCCGGTAAAGAATACATTGACGTAATAGGTTTTCTCTCTGAAGCACGGGCAATTAAATCCTAATATTTCAGGCTTACAATGAGCTAGAGGAGATGCGCTTACGACTTGAGAATGCTGAAGCTTCAAGGAAAGCAGCTGTCGAGAAATATAACGGTTTTCTACAAGGATGCAGCGAAACATCTATTTCTGAATTATCATTACGTCGGCTCAATCTAACTACGGTGTGTTTCATTGTTTCGTGCGGCTGCACTTTGCTGAAACATTTCTTACCCTGTTGCTGAAAAGGCGGGGTACTCCATATCAGGGGCACTCTTAAAGCTCAGTAGAAAATTTGATCCCTTCAGGCTCGAAATTGTGAAGTCAAGAGCAAAACTCCTGCCCAACGAAAGAAGGAACGTCGTAGGACTATATTCACACCTTCTGCCAGTCAGTTCAGCCAAAATCGTGGAGCTTTGGAACAAGTTTGTTTGAGTCCATGAGATGAGTTCGAGGGATTAGATAATTGGAGTTGATTATTTGGTTATCTGTTTCTAAGAGGTGTTTGCTGGGCTCCTGCAAAATTTCGTACTATTGCTCATTACCTTTCCTTTTACAGGATGTAGTGGAAGATGGGGAACTAGCTGAAGAGTACGAGTCACTGCGATTAGAAATGGAAAATAATAGATTGTCTCAGATTATTTGTGAAAAGGAGACTGCGATCAAGAGTATCTGTGAATTACAAAAGCAACAAGCTGAACAGTGGGCGAAGGAAAAACAGGAGTTTCCTAAGAACGTCAGTATCTAGACATGCAATAATATTTAGCCTTAAATAAATGATAGAAAACGTTTTTGTAAAGAGACTCCTTACTGAAGTCACGCAATGAACATCTGGAATCGGAAAACAACACTCTTCGCGAAAAATTGGAGACAATACAGAAAGAAAGCAGAACAGCTTGGGGTCACTATTTCTTCTTTCAATGATGAGGTAAGTATACAAATTCCTCGTTGATGTCTATTGGCCATGTTGATACTAGTTAATCTCTTCAAGCGATGTCGTTTACAACAACAAATTGATGGGTTGCACTCGGAAAAACTTGATCTTGAAGATCAACTCCAGGGTATGTTTCCTCTCTCGGTTAGCTAAGACATGAATAGTTTTGAATAGTTCAATTCGGTACTTTTAGCCCTACAAAATGAGCAAGAACTGATGTCAAACAGGATGAAGAATGTGAGGAACGCGTTTATTTTCTTAACAAACACTCATTAACTCCTTAGCCTCAACACTCTCTTCATCTTAGTTTTTGGTCAGCTCTCATTTCAGGAGCTGGTAATCGTCAAGTCAGATGCCGAAGTGGAGTTGGCGAGAGAGGATATCAAAAAGTTACAGTGTAATGCCTCAGAAAAGCGCATTGTGGAAAAGAAACGTGATTTGCGAAAGGGAAAATGTAATGGTCTCAATTTGAGACCTCATACTAGTGTAAGCTGTTTCTTAGTAATAGCTGGTATATTAATTTACAGTGAACATTTCGTCACCTAACAGCTTTTTTACTGAAATCACATTTTTATGGAACCGGTTCCGTAATCTGATCGATTGATTATATTTCAAGCGGCACTTCGCTACATATCGCAACACGATTGAAGACTCTTTCGATCACAAGCTGAGCGAACTTCGCGCGTAAGTATGAGAAATTGCTCCTTTTCAGTTATGGTGGCATTTTTGCGGAGAAAAGGCTTCTTCGTTATTTTTTCTTTCGTGGATTTTTAGCCTCCGTGTTGCACTATTAGAACCTCTGCAGGGCAGAAAAAACGTTGGCTCCGGTTTGGCGCCCCAATATTTTACCAAGTCTAATAGCATTTTTTAATAACATGAAAAGGGTACCGAATTACTGTCACTTGTAGGCTTTCCGGATTTTTATGGATAGACGGCTTTCCGGATATACGAACTTACGGAGCGCCAAAAAAGATTTTAGTAATTCATACCGTGATCAGGTCCATTAGCCACCATCATAGGAGTTTCAGCAGAACCAATTTTGTTTTACCCCGTTGGAGTTGTAATAGTGCAGTACTACTTTTTATGTTCTGAATTGACGATATGCCTTTCTTTACAGCATGTAATATTTTTTTTTACTTTTCTAGCACTTTTTTCGACTCGGAGAAGCGTACTGCTGAGTTATCTACCACTGAGAAACCTTGCAAGGAATACGAAGCAATTGAAAAGCAACCAAACAGGGAATTGTAAGTTCTTTTACATTGCTTTCAATTGAGTCCTTATCGGATTTCGTCCTAGCACAGAGTTTGAAAAAAGAGCGAAAAAATTGTTGTTGAGCCTTGCAGACGGGTTTTTAAACCTTGAAAGCGATGGTGTTGGGCGCTCGTAAGGAATAAAAGCAGAGCTGCTAAGCAGTTATAAAGAAGAAACTAAAAAATGGCATAAGACCCGTGAAGTGGGACCCTTGTTTTTCGCTG
>MU889439.1:8144-19151 GCA_036418205.1 Ostertagia ostertagi
TGTGCAGAGTTTTGCGACCTCTATGCATATTGAAGTTGAAAAGATTATGAAATCCCAATTAGCTAACTATCCACACTATGATTACAAACGAAATTATGAGGTAACTTTGTTATGTGCTAGATGATGCTAACATTGTTTGTCGCTGAGAGCATATCAGAGAAAGTTGTAGATCAGTAAGATTGTTCACCTGCATGCATGGTGCCTCATATTGGTAATAGGTCCAATGACATAAAGTTACTATTTGCTTCTATTTGAAATTTCAGATCGGTTCACGGTACTGCACCAGATATTGCCGGCCAAGATAAAGCTAACCCAACGGCTCTGTTATTATCAGCTGTTATGATGCTAAGATACATGAACATGAACTCGTATGCCCAGAAAATTGAGCGTGCAGTGTTTGATTCAATTGCCGACGGATCAGCAAAAACAGGAGATCTAGGAGGTAACTTGCGTTGCTACTTTTTCATTCATTGATGTAATACGTGCAGATGGAAGACGTATGGTTTAATGCACCCAGCACCCGAGTGAATGGTTTTCCTTACCCAATATTCAAAGGAAGTCCCGTCACTTTAAACAGTGTCCAGTCCTGGGCACGCTGCGTTTTATCCGCTGGCACATAAGTTCGATCCTTTGGTACAGTAGTCGCATTCGGCTTGGCGGCAGTGCTCGTATCCAGCGATTCGCTAGCGATCCGCAAAGTCTGACATCGGACTTACGAGCGAGCAGTTGGCGTACAGCGTAGTTTTTCTTGTTCACCATCGATTTTGCATGGTTACTTAGAAAATTGGGGCTTAGCTATATAATCTTTTGCCCATTTCGGCCTATTGCTTTTCGCAGCTGAAAGGCTCGCAACTTTCCATTATATCGCTGATTTTTTCGGAATGAATTGGTGAAAAGAGAAAAGTTAGGAGCAGTTTTGTCGATGTGGGAATTTCCATTATGCCATACTGATTTGCTATTCGTTTTCTGTTACTTTTTGTATAGACTTAGGATATCTGAATTATATACAGGGGGGGGGGGCCAAAAAAAAAGACATTTTGCCTCCACTTCCAGATGGATTTAAGCACATTTTACTCAACTCAGACCGAACGGTTCCAACTTATTATTAAAGAGTGCATTCCATTCTATAAGAAAATCTTCATAGTGGCCACGTACGTGGACGGCATCAGAAGAATTAGCCCTGGAAACATGGTGCACTGGTCGATCTCAATGGGGTCTTCGAAGGATCGTGTACCATAACGACCCTTACTGGAAAGCTAGTTCCGAGGGGATTTGCACAGTGGTAGCTAATGCCTCTAGAAAACTATCCAACATTAAATCGATTCACGAAATTGCGTAAGAGCTTCAGGCTGAAGCTCTTACGGTAGACCTCCTTGAGCCTGACGACGGTGACAGATGACGTCATATTCTGAAGACGGTGAGGGCAGTGAAGGAGAGCCTGCGTACACTAATAGAGGGAACACTTAGGGAATACTCTGCTGAGGAACTCCCGTCAACGACAGCAATCTCTGCGAAGAAAAAAGAGCCGAAGTCCGACATAGGCAAAATGTCTTTTTTTTTGCCCCCCCCCTGTATATTATTAAAATAAAAAGTTGATAACGGCGTGAATGTATACTATATAAAATATTGAGGGGGCAGGTGCAACGGCCCAAAACATGAGCCTTGTTTGCTCGGACGGCCGAAGGCCAGTCTGTCAGTGTCGTACGCATAAACCATGGTATGATGGCAAAATATAGCACGCGTGTCCAAAAGTATAGGCTCAATTCATTTTTCTTTGATCTCTCTAAAAATGAGTGATTTTCGCTTTCAAATTTTACGCAGCGATACCTTATGGAAGCAGTGTTATATAGTTCAAGTGCATCTCTAGTATGGCGTCTCAGAAGCAAAGCATCACTTCATTCTTCTGTCTTGTGTTTCTTTTTAAGATAACATTGGGCGACCAAGCAGTTTTTGGGTTTTCCCGAAAATTGCGTGCTAATGCTGAAACGCTTCCATACGGTGTACATACCAAATCAATGAGAACACTATGCGGAAACTGCTGAAACATCATTTGTCTCGTACAAATGCTTAATGGCTGCAAACCAAGCAAAAATCTCCCCGTCCCGCAAAGGTGAAACTTCGGAACGCTCTCGGAAAATCCAATTTTCCACTGTAGAATCCACAAATGAGGTTGAACACAAATCTCTTTTTGCCAATTGTTGTATCATTGAGCTAGCTAATAGCATACAAAAAGCAGCTTTCTACATCAAGAAAGAACAACCTTATCACTGAAGAAGCAATTCCAAGCAACCCTTCTCTAAAACTTTCACTGTGAAAGATGTTCAAAGAACGTGGCCATTACAAGTTTGACAACGTATTCCGGGTTAATATAGCACCGCAAAATTTGGAATATGCGCAAAGGAATAAAATTCAAGGGGTGTCGCCCGGCATCGGGCGACATTGTCGCCCAATGTTAACTGATAGGTTGAATTGCTACTGCCTCCCTTCCTCGAATGTTTCTTCAATCGGCCAATGCCAGGCGGAAAATGCAATCACGCGCAATAAAAAGTGTCAGCTACGGGTCACAGAATATCGACTTCACTAACGCAGCATTTCATGAGATGCCGCGACAGGTCTGTCGTAGGTCAGAATCTCATCTGTCCGCAATAGGAGTGGAATTTAAAGGGAGGGGGGGGGGCAGCGTTTTGAAAAAGCCATAAGGGCATTGATTCTAGGCGCCCACTACCATATGTAAGGGGCGTGCTACGTGCCAGGCGGAGACGGGAATTGCGCACGTTGATGTCGCAGACATGGCCCTGTTGATTACTGTGCTCCACCTTAGCGCTAACCCTACAGCCCTGTGAAAAGGGACATTTAAAGGAGAAGATGTTTACTACACTACGACATATGTACCATGCACGCACATGTAGCCCTAGGGATCTTTTGTCAAAGAGTGGCTAGACGCATTCTGTAATTTCACACACACACACCCTTTCAGTATCCTCCTAATTTTGCTGAATTACGAAGTTATTACGAAAGCCGTAGCTGAAGCGCGAGCAACTTACTGGGCCACTTTGAACGCGCGTGTGCTTCACATCCCTTCGTATTGTTGGACTCATTTGAAAGATAAAATATCCGTTGGAAAACGTGCGAATTTCGGATTCTTCTAACCTTGTCGTAATAAATCACTGAGGTAGCTAAGAATTACTATGCGGACCCCTTCGAAGCACGAAAATTTTATGTGAGCGGAATAACATTGTTATTGGAAATCCTCTGGGAAGCTTGCACAGCATCGATCACATCCTTGATGTTTGTCCTCCGACAGTGATGATCCTACTGCATCGAAATGGCCCGATCCCTTCCTCCCAGCGGGCCACATACCCCCCCCGTCCACCTGTCGAGGATTCCTCAACGCACGCTTGACCGTGCTCCCGATTCGTTCTGAGTACGCCAAAGCAGATTAGTGAAACCACCGAAAAGAGAGGGAATGCTGCAAGGTTCTAACTGTGATTTTTGTTGTATGTTTTTGAGACACCGTTTTTCAAAAAAAAATCGCAAAAATCTGTATTTCTTTCTATGTATTTCAAGATCAAATCACACGCATCAACAATGCTCCCTAACAATAAGGCATTGCAAGTGGAAATCTTCAAGGCCAATTTGGTCAAATATCTGCTCCACTTAATATCCATTTTTTCCAGGTAGTGGTACGTGCTCGTCGTTCACGGCAGATGTTTGTGCTCGCATTCGCAACATGGACTAAATTTAGACAAGGGTTTATGCATATTTTCTTAGTGTAGGATTTTTGTAGTTTCCTATTAGTTGGACCTTCTGTGGTAAGTTTTGGTAAGAAGTTGAAGGCAGTGAACTTGATGGCTGGGAAGCTGAGCATTGTGCTGGTTGCCATCGTGTTCATTGCCTTTAGTAATAGTCAGAATTCTGGTGAGGTTTGTTCTCGTGTGCTCAGAATCTTATTTTGCATCGTGACAGTAGCTAATGAATGTATCCTGTAGTTCTACGTTTTTTAAGCAGATGCCTGACTGTCCTTCTGATGACTTTGAGCTACCTTCTAATCTTAGGAATTGATCTGACTAATTTGATATCTTTCTGAGGAGTGGGCTTGTTATAATAAAGTTATTGTGCTTGGTCTTTCTTCAGAACAGACGACGCTTATGGTTGGTCCTTTCCGTTTATATCAGTTGGCGCAGCACGCGTTGCGCGCGAAACACAGTTCTGCGGCGTAAATTCTCAATTTGGCCCGACAACACTACGAATATTTGACTTCTGAGCTAGGTTCTATCCGCTCCATAATTAATAGCTCTTAACCTCTCCTTCTTCGCAACTATTATCCGCTTTTTCCCGGTCTCCGGACTGCCTCTAGACCGATTTATAAATCTCGTCATGAACTCAGCCTATTTCGGTGCATGTCTCACCCATCTTTTTCTTCCTTGCTAATAGCTTCCGTTTTCCCCGGTCTCTGAACTGACCCTGAGCAATCTATATGCTTGGCGGCCAACGCGGCCACTTTAGTGCATCTATAGATAAAAATTGACTTCCCTCCCTTTGCGGCCTCCATCCATTTTATTCCCAGTTCCTAGAGCTTCGTGAAACCACTTTATAGGTCTGGCAACAAACCCAGCCCACTTAGGTCATACCCCGCTCACCGATGAAGATTGAATTCTCTCCCTTCGCTGGCTTCTATCCACCTTTTTCGGTTTCCGGACTATCTCTGAACCGACTTTTAGTTTTGCAGCCGAGCTCCGCTCACTTTAGTCATGCTCCGCCTACCAAGACAGTTGACCTCCACTCCTCCACCCACCTCTTTCCACTATTTTCCCGGTCTCCGGGACTTCTTAGAACCGAGTTATGTACTTCCGTCGAAAACTCCCGGACTTGCAGCAGTACCCTTGATCCAGCAGACCTCTACCACTTTCTCCAGTTTCCGGGACTTCTTACCGACCGAGTTGTAGGTCTGACAGAGTACGAAGTTCTGGCAAACTCCGCCCACTTTGATGGCAAATCTTGCCTGCCAAGGCAATCGACCTCCTTCCCTTGACCGACTCTCTATTCGCTTTTCCCCGGTTTCCATGACCTTTTAGAGCTCTACTTAAGAAGCTTTCTGGTAACTTCCCCGTTTGTCCCCACTGCTCCACCTACCTCCATACACCTTTTTTATCCGTTTTTTCCTCACAAACTTCCGCCCACTTTTCTTCCCAGCCCACGATTGACAGGGGGACGTTCACTCCCCACCCAACTCTCCATCACCATTTTTTCCCGATCTCCTGGTACTTTCTTGGAGCCGAGTTAAGGATTCCGTCACAAAGCCCACTTTGGTCATGCCCCGCCCACCGATGAAGATGGGTTCCGCTCTTCACCACCTCTATCCACCTTTTCCCATCCGGACTTCTTGGAGCCGAGTTATGAATTTTCGTCGCAAACTCCGCCCACTTTGGTCAATGCCCCGCCCACCGATGACAGCTGGCCTCCACTCCTCCACCCACCTCTATCCACCTTTTTCCCGGCCTCCGGGACTTCTTGGAGCCGAGTTATGAATTTTCGTCGCAAACTCCGCCCACTTTGGTCAAGCCCCGCCCACCGATGACAGCTGGCCTCCACTCCTCCACCCACCTCCATCCACCTTTTTCCCCTCCGGGACTTCTTGGAGCCGAGTTATGATTTTCGTCGCAAAACCCCCCCCACCTTGGTTCATGCCCCGCCCACCGATGACAGTGGGCTTCCACTCCTCCACCCACCTCCATCCACCTTTTTCCGGCTCATCTAGACTTCCCCGGCCCGAATTATGTGGACTTGTAGAAAACGCTGTACTCTTCAGCGCACGCCCCGCCCACTATGGGCGGGCCCCGCCCACGTCATGTATGCTGAAAACACCTTAGACGTTGCTCCCCTACACCAATTTGTTTTCTGCTCTGTAGGCCTTTTCCCAACCAAGTTATCAATCTTTTGTTAAGCACTGCTTTTTTGGAGAACGCCCGCCTCACCGGGGGTGGCTCTCTCTGATTCGATCAGACTTACCAATACACACCTTACCCTACTTTTCTTCCCAGTTTCGAGGCTGTTTTCTAAGAGAATTGAAAATCTCGGTCGTCAGTACACTTCATTTCGACGCACGCCACGCCCACTGTGGGCGGGGCTCCGCTTAGCTGATGTGTGTTTTATACTTCTCGAGACCTGGGCCACCCAACACTTGCCCCGGTCTCTCCAGGTGAATCCCCAGGAGCTAGGGAATTTCGTGACAGACATACAGAACGACAGGACGAAGCGCTTATAGTCGTAAGATGCTGAAACATGGGCTAATTTCAGAGTGAAGGAAATACCGGAGCTTTATTTGGTCTCAGTGTCATTCCTCATTCAAAGTTCCCATGTCTTCGGAACGGGCATTCGATTTTGGGAGGATATAAACGCCCATTCAGACGATGGTCGACGCGCGGAACTTCCACTGTGAAAAATCGCGCCTAGATGGTATCAGTAATGAGTATCAATGGCCACAGGTTGTGCGTGGCTGCGATCCACGAAAAGGCAATGACCGATGGTTTAATCTCACTCTTAGAAGAAACTGGTGATGGAAACCGAGAGGTGCGGTTTCTAGTCCTGCCTAGGGCGAAAGTTTTGTTCACAACCCAGCATAATAAACCCAGTGGAATAGGAAGAATTTAGTTGTTTGTTGAAGCACATCTTATGGATATCGATGTTGGAATGGGAGTGAGTGAGGCGAGAATAGCGTAGTGAGACGAGTAGAAGACAGCCCACTTCAAGGAGGTTAGGACTCAGTATGCTTACAGAGGAAGTCCACTGCTACCAGAACTGAGAGGTGGCACGGGTATCAATAAAAGTGCCAGTAGTTGAGCGCCAGAAAGACAAAACTCAATAAGTGGGGACATGGGGTTAAGGTTAAAAAGGAATGTTAAAAAAATGTTCTTTTCCATCATGAAATGGCATGTGATTACTAAAAGGGCAGACCACATGGGCTCCATCGTCCCATAGCGCCGCGTAGACTGCATATCAAATGGGTACGGCCGGCCCTACGTGTGGCTTGCTAAAAGATCTGGTCCATGCCGCACCATACTGTTAAGGTCTGGCCCTATTTTTGCAGGTAGTGATTCAGCGGGCGTATGCTGCATGTTGGGTATAGTAACCCCCATTTAGATTGTACCTTGGATTGCAGCTTTGTTTCACATCATTCTTACTCTTTGTGTACTTGTTGAAGAAAGGTTATTTACGTGCAATTATATACAATCAGAAACAGTAAAAGGGATGAAAACAAAGCTGCAAAATCAAAGGTGCGGCAAAGGTGCAACTTTGTCCTGCGACGAACCTCCCCAACATTTACCCATCCCCGTCCCCTACCCAACATTCAGCACACGGCCCCAGCAAATGCCGAATTTTGTGACAAACAGACAAACCAACAAATATCATCATTTTATATATAGTAAAAATTCTTAAAAATGAGGACATCAACAGTGGTCTCGAAGTGAGCTTGGTAGATATTTGAGATGTTGAGAATTGCAAAAGGAGCATAACAATACATCGTACCTAATTGACTAGAAATAACTACTGAAAAAGTACAGTGAAACCACAGACCTGTGAAGTTAGAGGAGAATCTTAATATAGATGGAATGCAATAAATTCTATGGTAGGCTTTCAGTTCTCTTAGCACACGGATCTAAGGAAGAGCGGTCATTTGTATTTAACAAGTGTTTCGCCATGTAATTAGTTGATCCTGATTGCGGGCTAGATGAGAATAGATGACTGGAAAATTGATACAAAGGAAAAAAAAAACAGTGCTATTATAGGCCGCTAAATTTCGAAGTTTCTGCTCTCAGGTTTGCTCAAGATGGATGAGAAGGGTGTCAGAATTCATCAGTAATTTAGCTTGTGCCATAAGTAGTTTCGTTGTTTCTTTCCAGAATCTCGGCGCTATGCGCAAGATGGGTCATGTAGTGCAACGCTCAAAAACACGCCATTTGATCCCCTCCTATTGATTACGGAGATTAAGTCTTAGGCAAGGGAGGAGAGAGGTCACGGTTTCAGTGTTGCGGTGACGCAATTTCATTTCCCCTCCCAAAAATTTCTGTCCCCTCGCTAGGCTTAGCCCTAGACGATGCCCGTATTTACTGATACAGCAAAGAAATCTCACAAGATCCTAGTTTCTACATCATCAATCATCCGTTTCGAAAAGGATTATCTGCTCTACAGAACGTTGTGTTTTCTCTCTTCTGTGCAAACTTTTAGGCCTGCGGATTAGGAGGTTCAGGCGACAAAAATTAACCAAACCAACACATTAGCTCTAACCCTACTTTCCCCCAGGACAAACTGATCAATAATGCACCCTCTTCTTATGGTTAGCTACGATCTCTTCTAAAAATCTCGCATTAGGTTGTTGAAAAAGCTTTGTTGCTCCAAGGTTCAGATTGTGCAATAGGATTCACAACCGGAACTAAGTAGTACCACCAGACAAGTGATTCATGATGCTGATTCCACCCTCGTTGTTATCCATGCTCCTTCGCCTTCCGATTCTCCTTATCCTAGGCCCTCGAAATCCCTGGTATCCCTGAGTTACTCGATAGTCCTCTAGCTTTGAATCCTTGTTTCGGTATAGAGGTGAATGTTCTCCTTAGAGTCACTATCGGCCACTTCGCAGATCTCTTTATCACCCACACTCCCATCATAGTCGTGCGAGGCTTTTACGAGCATGCCAGGATCAAATTGGCATCGTTTCGTGCACAGGCAATGCGAAATGTTTAGTGGGAAATTAGCAGCAGTAAAGAAGAAAGAAAAGCATCCGTCAAAAGCGCGATGGTTTTGTAGGGTGTGGTAAGGCAGTGGCAGACTAAACGCGGATAGGAGAGTATGAGGCGAGGAGCGCAACAGATGAGAGAGCGCTAGACAACAAGCTCTATAAAAGAAACAAATAATTGCCAGCGGCTAACATTCACTCCGCAAGGCCTACGCTTTAGCCTGTGAATTCCTGTCGACGGGAATAGCACACATCTATGATTGTCCTCCAGGGGTCTATCCTACAGACCGAAGGGTCGTCTACGCGACTTTTGCCTTGATTGTGTCTTTAAGATACTGAGTGCATTTTTAAAAGATCCGTTCATACCTTTTCCTGAAAATCCTACTATATATAATCGGCTAAGTTATTGTGTGTGTGTGTGTGTGGTGTGTGTGTGTGTGTGTGGTGTGTGTGTGTGTGTGTGTGTGTGTGGTGTGTGTGTGTGTGTGTGTGTGTGTGTGTGTGTGTGTGTGTGTGTGTGTGTGTGTGTGTGTGTGTGGTGTGTGTGTGTGTGTGTGTGTGTGTGTGTGTGTGTGTGTTGTGTGTGTGTGTGTGTGTGTGTGTGTGTGTGTGTGTGTGTGTGTGTGTGTGTGTGTGTGTGTGTGTGTGTGTGTGTGTGTGTGTGTGTGTGTGTGTGTGTGTGTGTGTGTGTGTGTGTGTGTGTGTGTGTGTGTGTGTGTGTGTGTGTGTGTGTGTGTGTGTGTGTGTGTGTGTGTGTGTGTGTGGGTGTGTGTGTGTGGTGGTGTGTGTGTGTGTGTGTGTGTGTGTGTGTGTGTGTGTGTGTGTGTGTGTGTGTGTGTGTGTGTGTGTGTGTGTGTGTGTGTGTGTGTGTGTGTGTGTGTGTGTGTGTGTGTGTGTGTGTGTGTGTGTGTGTGTGTGTGTGTGTGTGTGTGTGTGTGTGTGTGTGTGTGTGTGTGTGTGTGTGTGTGTGTGTGTGTGTGTGTGTGTGTGTGTGTGTGTGTGTGTGTGTGTGTGTGTGTGTGTGTGTGTGTGTGTGTGTGTGTGTGTGTGTGTGTGTGTGTGTGTGTGTGTGTGACCGGAAATTCATAACTTCGGTCCCTTTGGTCCCGAGCGCTCAAACTTTCAGGTGGTACGGGGGCTGGACACGAACATCAATGGGGAGTGATCGGAATTGATAACTACTGATTAGAGCTGATAACGGACGTCGGAAAGCTCATATCACCAATTTCGCTACGCCATTCGCGTTGACAGTGGAGAGTTTCCACTCATAAGTGTAATGTGCTGTGTGACGGGGACCCGAATAGAGAGCGAAGAATGGTGATAGCAAGTGATAAGAGATGACAACGTGCGCCGGAATGCAAAGGCCACCAGTTTTGTTGCTCTCCTCGCATTGGCAGTAACATGTTTGAACCCATTCATATTATGTGGGATGAGGCGGGGACCATGAGGGTGGGTGAAAAAAAAGTGGTGGCAAGTGATAAGAACTGATAAGGGCGCGTCACAGTGTAAATACTACCAGTTTCGTCGCGGCCGTCGCAGTGACAGTAAAACCTTGGCTCTTACATATGGTACGGAGAATCTTACGGGAACACGAATGGTGAGTGATCAAAAGTGATAACAATCGATAACGGCTGATAACGAGTCCAGAATTTGAGTACTATCAAATTCGTTGTAGTCTTCGTGGTGACAGTAAAACCTTCGCTTCTACATGTTTCATAGGGGGTTGGACGGGGACAACGGTGCTATCGGTATGAACGGTAACAAATGACAAGAAATGATAAGGGGCGTCTGAATGCAAACACTACAACTTTGTTGCAATTAACACTGCCAAGCGATCATAGCGGCGAGGCTAAGCCAGGTTCTTAGCACGTGAATATGCTTCATTTCTAACCTTTCACCAAACGGTGCAAAGAAAGTTGAAACGCTCAACTATCTGGACCTGGACCAATGACAAGTTATCATCAGAGCTGGGTTAGTTGCAGATTGAATGGTCATATCTCACTCTTTCAGCGATACTCACAGTATTGATTCTATAGACCGCTAAATCATCCAAACTCGATATTAATGCTGAATGTTTACGAAAGTCGTGATAAGCCATTTTCATTCCGCATGCACTACGCGATAGTCTTCAGCGGAATGGACAGCCTTTGCATTTTATCAGGAGCATTTTTCAAAGCAGCTCAATAATATATTCTCAGCCATGTGACCTAACATTCTACAGGTTGTCCAGTTTCACTGAAGCCCACCATATGATGCGCGCGCGGATGCGTGCGAGC
>MU889440.1:0-12130 GCA_036418205.1 Ostertagia ostertagi
TGTTGATCGACAATCGTGATGGTGGAAACGGGTGGTAAGGGATGAGTGCCGGGCAGGACAGGACGGTAGTCGACCTGCTTCCAGCTACAGTTTTCCTCCTGGCTTTCTCTGGTTGCCCGAATAGTGTGTCCCTATCTTGACCACTACGATGCTCATTCGTTCATCCTCAATGGCTTCCCCTCTTTTTCGTTGCTGGGACGGGAGTGCTACGGTTCGGGGAAGATTTTCAATGCCTCGTATTGTTCCTCCTTGTTTCAAAGACAGCGTCTACGATAGTTTCTAAAGGGGTTCAGAGAGGACGTCTAGTACATCAGTGGCGAAAAAGCAGAGAAATCCGTAGGGAAACCGCAAAACGAGGATCCGCTTGTTTGGCCGTTGATTTCCGCTCATAGCGGGCAACAGCTAAGACGGTGGACGTATGGACGAGTTTACCGCAACGCGTTTGGTGGCACCATGCCAACCCAGTCGAGTTGCTCCAGTTGTACCGCTGCTTGCGTCCAAATCACCAACTAAACTAGTGGGCGGAACGCTTTTGGGGCGGAGCGCTTTCTGAGTACTGCTCAGCAACCAGCGCACCTTTCGTCGTGGAAGCGCTACACCTCGTTTCCTTGGGAGCCATGCTACTGCCTCGTGTAGCGCGTACACTACCCTCATGTGCGCCCTTTCTCAAAATCGCTGCCTTTAAAATCCTTGTACTGACAATGAAAGGCTGCTAGCATGAGGTCCGATAGGCTCTTTGATGTCTAGGGCAGTGTGCTTGTCAGCTAGCAATTTGGCCGAGTAGGAGAATTTTTGGAATTTTTGAAGTTTCTACTACATCTGTTCAACTGTACTACTAATTGACCAAAATAGTTTTGAATACTTTTTTAGCAACATTTTACTCCTGCCCAACACCATACTTTGCTTTCAGATTTGGGATGGTGAAAGAAGGAAAAGCCATCCAAATGAGAGGTTCCCCGTCGCACATCCTTGGCAGGTTGGAGTTTAATTTTCCATTCTAGTGAAGGATCAGTTTTACTGCGAAATCCGAAAAAAAGCTTTCTGCAGGTTCCGACGATTTCGTGAGCCGATCGGATCGAAAGTCTAACCGATCTTCGTCGATCCGCAGGACCATGGCAACAAGAGCCATAGGTATGAGAGGGATTTTTAGCTTTTCTCCCATAGCGTTCGTTTCGATTGGGCTTGTTGCAATCTGACGCGTTTGCAACCGCGTCAAATATCTTCTTTCTGTTGCGAACCCGAATTATTCTTTCAGGGGGAAGGGGTGAGCGGAAGGAAGACAGACACTAGGGTTCTGCCGCTATTTCGTTTTTCCAACGATCCAGCATCCTTCGTTTGTTATTCCTTGGCGGATGGCTCGCCGCAGACTACCCTCCTGCTCAGTTTTTCCTGTCTTCTATCATATCCCATCCTTTTTTTCATTCTTGCTCCACTTTTTGATAACCCGCTCCATATTTTTTCTTTTCTCATTGTGTCGGCTTTCTATCTATTTTTGCTCCCTCAAACTTCCGTTTTCAGGTATGACTTTTTGAGCCGAATGACAGACTCTGCCAGGCTTGTCCGACGTTGCACATCCTATGAAAGGTTAGCGTCATCTCCTGAATCCATTCCTTATCAATTAATCGAATGCTTAATTTAACGAACTCATAGCTTCAATTTTCTATCAATATTGATCTTCAGGTGTGCGGGGAGGCCGAGGGTCGATGGCAAAAGCTGCACAACTGCCTGCTCCTTCCTCGGCTGACAGCTGTACGTGAGGACCACAGGTAAAAGTTGAAATTTCTCTGAGCGGTGCTAGTCCAAGTGGGTGGGCATTTCGCTGCTAGCTCGATGACGCTCACTTTTGGGGTTGAGTATGAGGGGAGGGGAGGAGACGATGGGGTACCCGAGTAATTTCAATTTTTCCATAGTCCGTCCCCTTCTAAACTCGGTTTTGGCCGTTACCATTGCGTCCCCGCGTGACTTTTCCAACTACAGCGACAGCGCCGTTCTCAATGAGAGGGTGCAGATGAATAGGAATCCTTCCTCGTTCGCTGAGTGGGCTTACTTAGCCTGAAAGTATAATGCTTGTCGTAGTTCAATGCAGCTGGCCACTCCTTTGCCGACTTCTACCCCTTTTATCCCAGTCTCCGAGACTCTGGAATCGCCTTGTTAGTCTGGCAACAAACCCCGCCCACTTCGGTGCATGATCCGCCCAACAATAAAGATTGGCTTCCTTGGCCAACCTCGATCCATTCCCGGTATGCGTGACTTCTTGGAACCGAGTTGTGAACTTTCGTGGCTAACTCCGCCCCCTTTGGTGCATATCCCGCCCACCAACAGCAGCTGACCTTTTTTCCACCGCCAATCTCTACCCACTTTTTTTCCTAGTCTCCAGGAATTTTTAGGACCGAGTTGTAGCTTTGAAAACAAATTTCGCCCAGTTTTGTGGAAGCCGCGCCCACCGTTGTTGTGTACTTCAGTGCACACTCCGCCCATTGTGGGCGAGCCTCAGCTCACGTCATGCATGCTGGAAACACCTCAGACATTGCTTCCTTACCTTGATTTGTTTTCTCCTCTGTAGGCTTCCTCCCAACCGAGTTATGAAATTTTTCATAAAGCACCGCTTTTTTTACCGAGAAGACGCCCTGCCTCAGCGGAGGTGGGTCTCGCTTATGTAATCCTGCCTTGGCACAATGCTGTAATTGAAATCTTGTTCCAAAGTACCGCTCGCGATTACGATGCACACTACGCCCACCTCAGGGGGAGAGGGCCGGGCTCCAACCGCATTTCTGTTGCATTTCTGCACTCCTCCGATATCTGCCTCACCAGATCCGACCCACCCAGCCCACACGTAATCCGGCCTCCCAAAACGGATCTCCAAGAGCTAGGGAATTTCGTGGCATACGTCCAGAAGGACAGACAGACGGCAGACGACAGACGAAGCGCTTTATAGTAATTAGGGTGTTTATAATGCTTGCGGCACTTCTTAAATGCCTTGAGTGCAAAAAAGCGAATCCTTCCCCTTGAAAGCCCTCCCTTGGTGGTCTCGCCGCCGAGCCTCAATATTGCTTGTTTCAGATCCAAATGGGCGATCGTGGTCTATGCTCGTGAATGGGACTCCTACGGAAGAGGATCAACGGCGCCCCCCCTTGTCCCCGTCTGTCTGTGTGGGTGTCGTCCTTGTCCCATGCATGCAACGTCCGGGTGAGTGTCTGTCCAGGTCCGTCCGTGTCCTTGTGTCCGTCTGTCCGTGTTGGTGTTGTCCCCGTTTGTGTGCATGCCTACGTCCAGGTGGGTTGTCGGTCTGCGTCCTGTCCGTGTCCTTCCCTTTGTCCTTACCTTTGTCCTTCCCTTTGTCTGTGTCTGTCCGCCCCCATCTGTCCCTCCGTGTGTGCCCCTCTGTCCGCATCTGTCTGTGCCCATCCTTCTGTGTGCTTTCCCTCCGTGTCCCCCTTATCTGTCCGACCGTCTGTCTATCCATCCGCCTGTGTATTTTCAGGTCTACCCGCCTGGCTGCCTGCGTTTGCCACCGTCTGTTCCTGCCTGTCTGTCTGCGCTCGTCTCTTTAGCTACCTGTCTGCATATCTGTCGGTCCGACTGCCTTTCTGGCCTTCCTGTCTGACTTCACCTTAACTTAGTGTTTCACGCTATTCCTTGTTTTGCATAAGACCTCGTAAAACTGCTAGATTAAGGTGGGAGCTGCCCAAGGGGCGCTTTCAGAATGTATGACGGCACTTATGCCGCCCACAGAGCCGGAACCTAGGGAATAATTGTGGCCGAAATCTTCAGTTCATCTCCATTTATTTTTAGATTTGTTAGAACTCTCCACTTTCTAACAGCCCTGCTTTCTCTGTTTCTTGCATGACGACACTTTCTTTTCGGTCTAAATCGCATTCCTGTTGAACCTCTCTGCAGGTCTAGCCGTCGATTATTTGATTCTCAGTGGTTCCTAATAACCCCTGCTGCTATTTTTTGTTTGATCCTTACTGGCTATTTATGGTTTAGAAGGTTTGTTGTGGCTCTATTCAACTGTAAGTGGGCAGTATTTTTCCATCGGACCAGCTGGACTCACAGCCAGGGTGTGGCCAACAAAGACAAATGGTGCTATTGATGAACTCTTTGTTGGCACCATTATGCACCAAAATTCTTTTCCTCGTTGCTAGGCTGTTCAAATCTATCTGATTAAACTCTTTCAAGTTTTTCTGCTTCTCCTCTTCTTTTTCGACGTCCATACTTCCTTTTAACCAACTCTTTCTTTTCTATATAGATATATATTTCTGCCTTTTCTATCATAATCTTCCTGTTTTTCATCCTAGTTCCACATTCACGCTTTTCTTCCTTTACTTTCTCTTTCCTATTAGCTCTTCTAACTCTTCCGTCCTGGATGATGCATCAGTAAATACCTAAAAGCCTACTCGACTGAAAAGAGGGAGGGGAATGATTTTGTGACCATCGCCGGTGGCCGTCATTAGGGATGCTTATGGTTGGCTGTTCCCGGGATTCATTCTTCCCCACGTCAGGTGGAAGGAATGAATGACAGATAGCTGAGAACTGCGGAAAAAAAAGTGGGGAAGCAGAAAAAGACAGCTCGATGGAATTAGATCAGTTAGTTCCCGGGAACAGCTAACCATAATGGAAGAACAACGGTATGGCGTCCATCAAATGAGCATCCCTAACGACGGCGATACGTCGTCGGTTGGCACCTGCGTGTCCTCGACGTCATGATAGTATTTCTGTCGTTAATGCAACTCAGGGAAATACCTGAACTATTATACTGGGCTTCCAGCCAGGATGAGTCAACGACACAGATTCCTGAACGCGCTTTAGGCGCAAGTGGGTCGTATTTGATGGAATCGACAACGAATTCTGAGAAAGTTGAAAACATCTTAATTTTGGCGAGGGTTGGTCGGAATCTTGCAAAATTTCGAGGCATTCTGTAGAATTTTTAGGAAATTTTAGATTTCTCCCTGCTCAGACTGTGGTAACATCCCCTGCCATCCCTTTGAAGGGGTTCTTTTGAAATTTTCTCAAAGAAATAGTGGTACACCGTGGAGGTGGTAGAGGCATCTTAAAAAAGGGTCGTGGGTGAGATATTATATAAGCTAGGGAAGGGGATACCAAATTTTCTCAACCCTTGGTCTGCGCTGTCCGATTTAGCGCGTTCCGATCGTTATTTCCTGCTTCTCCCTTTCTTCTTTTTCCGTGTCTCTCCATGTCTTCTTTAGACCTTCCCTTTTTGTTTATTTATTCTTGTTCCTGTCAAACTGCTTGTGTGTCACCTTCAACACCCTTCTTCAGATTTTTCTCATCTTTTCCTCTTGCTGTTAGCTTTCTACCTATTCTCCCTTCCTACTGTTCTGCGCGACAAATCGGTAAATACCTGAAGATCAAACCAAACCATTATCCCTCCCTGTCCACCTCGATCAGAGGCTGTTTCACTTCATTTCACCCCCCCCCCCCTAAACTTCACACAGCTTAGGAAGAGGGAGGGAATATGTTGCCAAGAATGAGAGTCAATCAATAATTCCACTAAACTATATTCCACTAAACTGCACTGCTGTATGATCTGATCCCATTAGGTTGTCAATTTGTAATACCACACTTTTTGGTGCTTTAGTTTTCCTTTTCAACATATTGGTCTTCCTCTTTCTCTGGTTTATGTTTGTTTCTCTGGTCATTCTCTCCATTCTATCATCAATCCTCAGATCATCTCCCTTTTTTCGCCAGCTATCCAGCTAGCCTTCTGCCATCTGCTCCTGATATGGGTGATAGCTTTGACCTTGTAGATCCCCGGGAAAGAGGGAGCGAATGGGACGACGTTGTGACATCGTTTGCGCCGCTGCGATCAAGTAGCATCGTCTGAAGTAGTGAGCCGTGTATACCCAACACAATAATGAAGTGGTAAGGACGAGCGCAGACGGCTGGGAGATGTGCAGACAGAGGTGGAAGAGACGGGCGCAGCACGGCAGGTCAGGCACAGGTGGGGGCCGACGTGGACGGATTACAGTGGGGTAGACTTGAACATGCAGCAAGGATGGAGGGAAGGCAGGCGGTGGTGGACAGAGAGGAGGGGGAGGCGGAAGGGAGAGGAAGACGCAGAAGGAAGGAGAGATGGATGACGAGAAGAGAAGGGTGGTGCACGGCGAGGCAGAGGAGGGGGGAGGACGGACAGAGGGAGAGAGGGGGGAGAGCTGCCTAAGGGTGATACAAACAGGCGGGATTGCGCACCCGCTAACCATGCACGTCATTTGTCTATGCCCGCGTTTCTTTCCTACGCATGTGCCCTCCCTCTCCTCCCACCTATGTGTCCACCCACCCTCTCCATTGTCTTGCCTCTCTGATGCCCTCCCCCCTCCTGTATTGCACATCACCCCTTCCTCCTGTGTCCTGCCGCCATCCTTCCATGTCCCCCGCTTTTCTGTCCGACCATCCGCCTCTTTCCACCACCGTTTATGTCCGTGCCAACCCCCTAGCCTGTCAGCGTTTGTCTCCCACCGTTCCTCTGCTGCCGTGCCCTTCTCTTTACATAACCTGCACGTCTGCAGTGCCGACCACCCCCATGTTCCTCACTTGTCCATCCCCACCGATGTGTTAGCACCTCTGTCCATACAAAATGTAAACTGAAATCGCTGCTTCGGGAACAAGTCCTAATCAATAAATCGTTTCTGTGGCAAATAATACTCAAAACAGCCTTTCACTTGTTCTCCCTCCCCCTGTTGTTCTGTCCCTATCTAATTGGTCCCAAAAAAGGTCTGACAATAAAGTGATGGGATAGTTGGATGGAAAGCAAGTTAAAAAGGAAGTAAAGATGAACAGAAAAGAGTCGAACAGAAGTGGAAGAACGGAAGACAGAAAAGAACTCAAGTAGTGAAATAACAAGTGAATTCAGAATGTGCAAGAGCAGAAAATCTAGAATCTGTACGGAAGGTGACAGAAAATGGAGGGGTTGGAGAACAAAGAGGAAAAGCGATAGAAAAACGCAGGGAAGTGGGAACGGTGAAATGGGAAGATTTGAGAAACGAATGGAGCTGCCGCCCATTGTTAATGGACCCTCTGAGAGAACTCCCGACAGAAGGCCACTTCAGGGGAGGCCAAAAAGCGGAAATGGAACAGAGGTGGAGTGGGCCGTAACTTCTAGAGTTTGAAAGCGAGTTAAGTGCTGCTCCCCACTCGAAAATGTACCCTAGAATGAGAACTGCAAAAAAGGCAACCGTTAGCCAAAAAGAGTGACAGGAAACTACTGACGGTAAATTACCTTGGGTATCGTTGGAGAGCAGCTAGAGGTGTTAGCAAGAAAGCCAGAACGGATGTGTAGGTAGAGAAGTCAGATATAGAAGTGATCATATCAAACATGATAATGGTTAGAACACACAATAGCAGAGAAGCTGAAATCCGTACCGAAGGAGGCAGGAAATGAAGAATTGGAGAGGAAGAACCCCCGAACCCCTAAAAGCCGTAGGCCAAAGAGTGGAACAAAAATTACTGGCAGGGAGAGAGTATACGAGTGTTAGAGACGAAACACACTGAGAAAAAGCAGCTAAGGAGGTGCACAAAAGAAACCGGTAAGATATGAAAGTATGAAGAGATTATGAGAGCCGATAAAGAGAGGTGACGAGATGATGAGTCCTTCAAAACATCCTACAGTATCCCTAGTCAGATGGTAGTGCTCATTCCAATCCGTCCTCGTTCGTCCCAACTGGTCTCAAGCTTGCAAGCACACTTTTCTTCCCTGATAGAATGACAGGCTCCGTGCCAAGACAAACTTGGATGTTCCCATAAGCAGCGATCAAGATCGATTTTTTGAAGGGACAGGAGCCCAACACCATCGATGAAGATGAACAGAGAGGCAGGAGGGCAGATGGACCGGCAGACATGCAGAATAGGTAGAGAGAAGAGTACAGGCAGACAGAGGGAGAGGGTGACAGAACGCAGGCAGCCAGGCAGGTAGACACGGGCATATACAGATGGATGGATGGAGGCAGAAGGACGAACAGATACGTGCAGGAGACACGGAAGGGCAGCACACAGATGGACGGGTGCAGACAGAAGCGGGCGGGTAGGTGCACAGAGGAACAGACATAGGGGGGGGGTGGACACGGACAAAGGGAAGAACAAAGGGAAGAACAAAGGGAAGGACAAGGACTGACGCGGACCGACACCCACCTGGACGTAGGCATGCACACGGACGGGGACGACACCAACACGGACTGACGGACACAAGGACACGGACAGACCTGGACAGACACTCACCCGGACGTCGCATGCATGGGACAAGGACGACACCCACACAGACGGACGGGACAAGGCGGTTCTCGGCGATGTCGATCTCTCCACAGAAACTTCCTCCAGCACGATTGCATGGACCACGATCGCCCATTTGGATCTGAAACGAGCAGTATTGAGGATAGCCGGAGAGATCACCGAGGAAGGGCTTCGAAAGGGGGGGGGGGGATTCTGCTATGGTGCATTCAACTACGACAAGCATTATAAACTTCCAGGATAAGTAACCCAACGAGGAAGTATTCCTATCCGTCTGCACTCTCTCGACGAGAACGGCGCTGTTGCTGTAGTTGGAAAAGTCACGCGGGGACGCAATGGTAACGGCCAAAACTGAGCCTAGAATGGGACGGACTATGGAAAAAATTGAAATTACTCATGTGCTCATCGTCTCCGTCCCCTACAATTTCAGCCTCAAAAGTGGGCGTCATTGAGCTAGCAGCGAAATGCCTACCCTTTTGGACTAACACCGCTCAAAGGAATTTCCGTATTCACCTGTGGTCCTCACGTTGACCTGTGAGCCGAGGAAGGAGTGAGCGATCGTACAGTCTCGCCATTTACCCTCGGCCTCCTCGCACACCTGAAGACAAATATTCTCAAAAATTGAAGCTATAAGTCCGTAAATCAAGCATTCAATTCACTGATGAGGAACGGATTTAGGAGATGATACTAACCTTTCGCAGGCTGTGCAACGTCGGACAAGCCAGTGGCAGAGCCTGTCCGTTCGACTCAGGACTTCGGTGACCTGAAAATAAATACTCTGAAAGAAAAATTAGGTAGAAAAGCTAATCGAATAAAAGAGAGAAAATATATGAAGTTGTCGAAGGTGGAACAGAATGAAAAACAGGATGGATATGATAGAATACAGGAAATGCTCATAAGCAGGGTAGTCTAATCAGAAACAAACAAGCAAAGACGCTATCGCAAGATACGGGGGCATCCTCCAGGACTAAGCCAAGGAAAAGGCGGAAACTCCAGAAAAACGAAAATAGCTCAAGGAACATATGCCTCTTCCCACTCTCTGTCTAAAGATAACGCTTAGTCCCGTTGACAACAAAAAAGATATGTCTGGCGTGGTTGTGTATGTGTTACCTCCGCAAGGCCCCCGTATTTTGCGATAGCGCCCAGGTAATCTTGTGTGCATAAATGGTAAGGCAAAGAAAAGATGCACAAAAGAAAATGTAGGGAAGCGTCCCGGTTTTTTTGTAAGGAAGAAAGAGAGAAGCAGTAAAATGCGATGAAACGGGCCAAATCAGACAGCAAGCAAGGTGAGCCGCCCGTCGAGGAAATCTGGCAGTACTACGCCCCTCTTCTTCTGACTAAGGTCTCTTCCATCATCCCTTCTCAAAATGCCCCTGTCACCTCTATGATGTATCTCTTTTCCATAACAAACTCGAAGAAAAAACATTTCCTCTGGGGAAGATAGAGAATAGTACTACAGTCTGAGCAAAAAAAGTTCAGAAGCTCGCTGAAAACCCTCCATCCCGTCCCGAAATTTTACAATTTCTGGAATCATTGAAAGATTTCAAATTCTCAGAGCAAAGCCCTTTGACCCTCTCAAACGAAAAAGGTTCCACGTTCATCTCATCCAATCCATTAGCGATTTCACCACCCACGCCTACCGCGACTAAATTGTTTGTGATGGATCTTCTGTCAAGAAATGAGCTTAAATTAAGTTTTGATCATATGAAAGTCGCCACCTTTTTTTCAGGATTAGTCGACCTTTTGATGTCCAGAAGCAGCTCTTTCCTCTCTGCCTGGTGTGCAAAAACGGAGCGTTCACTTTTTTCTGAAGACGTCAAGGCGCTGTCGTCTGTTTGCTGTGGACCTGGAAAATAAATTTTTTTCTAACCATGTGCGGAATTTGGATCATCACATAAATGTATCACCAGCTGAAGCGTGCAAAAATCGCAGCACAGAAATTCATCCTTCGAAAAGAACGGAACCAGAAATCACACTTTGTGGACATTTCAAGGACACCTGGGCGGAGCCTGCGGTACCCACTCGACGAAGTAAATGGTGTGGCGGGGTGGTCGAAGAACGGTAGTGAATTCGAGCTATTCTCTCCGAGGAGTAGAGAGAGAACGTTTCTTCCGTTTGATAGGAGGATCAAATGTTCTTAACACAGCTGAGTAGGCCAATGCTTCCCTAGGGACAACACTTCAAAAAGGCAATCGCCAAGTTTTCACTGGTGGGAATTTGTTATCGCGCGGACTATTCTGCCCTCATGCAAATGCTCCTCTTAACCTTCATTTGGGGACACCTTGTTGTAAAAGAGGTTATGCTGACCGGGATGGTTTTTAGTAACTCTACTCTCCACATAGTAACTTTCAAAATAAAGGAATGAGCATATGGGCAAAAGAACGAGTATCACATATGAAGAGCGCCGCTAATAAGATTTTGCATAAGTATCCTGACACATATGTGGAAAGCCTTTCACCCATCACTCTGTCGCATTTCCTCATCGAAACATCATAACCGAGTCCCACGTCGTCCCCCCATAGAAGCAGCCTCTTCGATTGTTCCGCGTATAAAGATGAAGCATTTTTAGCGCCCCCAAGTTCTGTAACGAACTATAGAGTTCCCGTCGCACTCAAAACCACCCAATACAAATTTCAATTTTGTTAAGCAACCGGCGAGATTCATATCAATTGAGGAAGGAAAATCAAGAAGTTTAGCCGTGCCATAGTTCGCGCCCAGCAAGTCCCACACTTATACGGACATTACGCCATAGACACGTGGGCGGGCTGATGACGCCACGACTCAAGTCTCCACAGCGTGTGAGCTCTGGGGTGTTGGGCTCGCAGTATTGTGTGTGTTCAGGGGGTTCCCCCAATTCGCGCACTTTGCCGTGTTGACGCCACGCCATCCACACAAATTCGCGGCCTTTGCCTTTGAGTTTTTGCAGTGCAGTCGAAAAATTCAAAGAGGTCGCGACTTCTGTGAGAGCACACCAATCGGGAACGGAACCCACGGGCCGTATACTCGTGCTGATTAGTTAAGAAATTTTGGTTAATTTTGAATAATTAATTTGGCCCTGATTTCAGCGCGAAATAAAGCGCGCGACGTAACGTCCCTGTGCTGACCACCTTTTTCCGTTTCGATGACGACCCATGCGTTACATCGATGGTAAGCATAACAATATATAAAATTACAAGTGAATGGGTGACATCCGTGAGAAGTTTGAAATTTGTTACGGGCTTTGACCAGGACCCGAAGACAGTAAGGCTTGACAGCATAGATTATAAGGAGCCTCTCACTCAAAAGAGATTCTTATTAAGATCTGCAACTCGTTCTATAAAATGCAGAGAAGGTAAATCGCGAAGGAACCTACAGAAGTACTGAACATTACCCCGAGTTGTAGCGCTCACGGCCCTAGCGACGACACTATGAGGAAAAAGTCATTGAGGTTGTGGAAGCTGATTGGACCTCCTTAAGGGCTAAGATGAGAAGCTCACTCTTAGGAGAAACAAAAAATCTAAGAAAAAGAATATAGCTAAATAGACACCACACCCCGTGCGGCTGGATGGATGCCGATCGACTACCACCCTGCCCTGCCCCGCCCGCGCCCCCTACCACCCGTTCCCGCCATCCCGGTTGTCGATCAATGCAGGTGACCCCGCAGTACTACCGAAATACTACTCATCCATTAACTGTTGAACAACCGATGACCCTAAAAAGGACCTGAGCTGGACCCTAAAGAGGAACTGAGCTAGATCAACTACCAGTGCTAGAAGATGACGCTGTTAGTGGCTCAACAATTAATGAAGAGAAGCCATGGTAGTGCGATCAGGGGTCATAACGGTATCGGTTCGATAAAGGACGGCACCCAGCCGACCCCGTCCACCCTTAGATTGATTTTTGCCTCGTC
>MU889451.1:0-11764 GCA_036418205.1 Ostertagia ostertagi
TGTTGTGGAAAAGGATGAGATTCTTGGAGAACAACTACAATTCAAAGAACCGCTTGCATCTAGCAACAAGGCAGAAAATCAGATTTAAGAGAAAGGCCTTTAGACAGCTATGGTAGTCGCTATATTTTCACAATCAGATCAATGGTACATAGATGGGACTTTATTCGATTGCTCCTAGTGGAATAGAGCTAGAGATAATTGCCGGTTTGGCTGATTTTCGTTTACTGTACCTCTCAGTTCGTGAGCCTGAAATTCGTCAGGTTTACATCTAAGTCGAAGTAATTCCAGTATATAGAGTGAGCATTTTGTAGAGCTATGAACTCTGCAAAGTACAGTAATCTCAACATGACGTAAAATCGTGGGACAAGGAAATATTTTACCTTAAGAAAAACGACATCACTTATCGAGCAGCTCAATGGGTAGAAAGATAGGCCTTCTTCGTTATGATAGGTATCAGACTGGAGATTGAACCACGAAAAATTTTAGTAGGAGTCATCTGGAGAATTGTCAGCCATTTCCAGTTCTATTTTCTAGCATTCATCCGATGACAACTCCCGAATTTCTAGAGATGAGAACGTTGCAGTGACGAGAAACTTGCAACCTTGTCAAGTTGTTTCGATAGTTTCTTACACGTAAATTGGACAAAAGAAGCGATCGCCATTCCCGAATAATTGTCGCGATGATTGAGCAAATATTTCAGCAAAACCACGGAGCAATCACATGCAAGTGTCGACGCCGTGTGCGAAAATTTTCACGACCTCGCTCCCTTTTGATGGGATTGCCTTTCTAAGAAACCAGTCAGAACAAAATCCGAAACCCTTAAATAGCGTCAGCTTTGAAATGGGGTTGTCTGGAGCGGGGGCTTTGGCCTCAGGGTGAAAATCGTGTCGAGTACGTGGTCGCAGAGGTACGACCCCCCCCCCCCGAAATCGAGATCCTGGCACGACCCCCTCTAACAGAGCAAATTAATTCAATTAAAATAAATCCTGCAAAACAAATCAAAAAAATTCTGCAAAATAATGCTAAGGACGCTTCATCTTGTCATCTATGCACGTCTTCCATCGCTGCATACTTTTGTGTACATACTGAAATATCGACTCGAGGAAAGAGGCATTAACTTTGTGTGACCTCAAGGCGAGGTTCGTTCAGAAACGCACAGAAATCCTGAAGACACGGGGTTGCGATTCAATCTTGATTCTTGCTTGAGTATATCAAAACAGCCGAGTGTATCAAAGGCCGATTCAACGGCAGCTGCGGCGCGATTGTCACTGGGTCAGATTTGCCGAAATTTCAAAAAAAAACGTCCGAATCTACACCCTCGATGAAAAGGTTGCATTCCTCCATTTCACAACCTTTGAAGCAGCTTGAGGTAGAGTTAGATAGAGCTGGATTTCGCGTTTCCAACAAGCATCGAAATTGCTCTGGAAGCCTTCCTTGCAGAAAGATAGGGTCTGTCAAATTTCGTCGAGTAAATGTCGAGGAGGCCGAAATTTTCACGCGAGTTTTTGCCACTTCAAGAGCAATATATCTCTTATATTGTAAGATCCTGAAAAAGGGAAGATAGTTTTGGAAAGCGGAAGGTTTGCGCTTCCTGATGGTCTGTTTAGTTTTCTTCTACAGCTTTTTGGTTGAAGAGATAATTGCGTCGAGGATCTATCGAGGTCGGATCCGGCCACCTGGAAATCCGCTCCCTCATTCACCATTGCAAGTGTGACTCGTTGGCAACACTCGGAATGTGTCTAGAACAATATCTTTGAACGCAAACAATAAGAATAGGAGCAATCGTCATCATCCGATTTGGTATTGGTATAAGCCATGCATCCCTCCTCCACTCACAGTTGCAGAATCGATTGAAAGGTGTTATATGATGGGGACCTTCGAACGAAACTGTATTGTAGTAGACATAGTGTGTTGTGCTATTCCTGTAACCTAAAAAACAACTTCATTTGCCCAGCGCTTTTTCTTCACGGTTGTCGTTTTTTTTCGACAGGGTCCCTAACAACAGCGTCATTCTCAGCGAGGTATTAAGGGAGAAGGAGCGAGTGATAGGCGGAGGAGGTGCCTTTGCAGCGCGTGCGCACATGTGGCACTCTTCTTTGCGGGGATGCACTTTCATTCTTTGTACTGCCTTCAAATACGCCCTTCTCATGAAGGTGGAGGAATGGAGCGACTGAACCTGCAAAGAAAATTTAATATCATGTTTTTTTCGGATGTTTTCATTTTCTGCTGCGCTATACCCTATTACCTATCTGCACCATGATACCACTTCTGTTACTGACCCCCAAGAGTACGACCCCCCATGGACCAGCCCAACAGGTACGACCCCCCTGTCGAGGATTTCCTCGACCGATATTCACCCTGCTCCCAACCGAAATCCACTTCGGCCACGGGGTTGCGACTGTAATCTTATTTTCTGCTTGAGTTATATCGAAACATGGAGAATATTACACAGTGGACTGTTATTTTAGAGCATGCTAAATTCATTAAAGGAGGTAGAATGCCGTGAATCCTCCACTATAGCACGGAATAGCTGTTTTAGGGGTGCCTTTATACTTTTCTTTCTGTTTAATACTTTTGAAAGCACTGTATTTCGAACCCACCTAGTTATGAGGTTTCGTCCACGCGAAACGTCTAGAAAAAAAGTTGTTTTTGTCTGTCGTTCGGTCGCCATCCCGGATTACTATAAAGCGAAGAATTTACCTGGAAAAACATTCATTCGCACGCTGTCTCTCCGGACTGAACGCCTTTTGCAGGGCAAGACTCCTTTGCAGCCAGACGAAGAGAAGGGGGGTCCTACGCAAGGGCGCATCATTCTCTGTATCATTTTGCCGACAGTTCTTACTGGCTGGTCTGTGGATCCTGCACAGTAGTTCTCTTCTACAGCACTAGGAAACCGGAACAACTAACACACTCCAGAGGATGCTCGGACCTTTAACCACTCGGTCTGCAGTAAAGTGCTCCGATTCCTAAAACAAGGCCTTCCCTAATTGTTGGCCGAAAAACGAATCGTACCTTTTTTCCCCACCCTACACCTATCGTCAGATTCGTATTGCGGTGAACCACTGCTTTGACTCAGAAAGTCAATGACGCAACATTTCCAATTTTTGTCTGAATGGTCTCGCATGGTTACGGGCATGATTTGCTCCAGTGGGATTGCGCAGAATAAGCGCAACGAGTGCGGCAGGCAAATGAGAGGTTGCTTTATTCAGAGGGTCAAGCTGCCCACGCTACTCTCTCGTTTTTCCTTTATGTGCCCGTGCTCATGAACTTTGGGGACGACTTCTGCTAGTACTGCACCAGCCGTAGCCGCCATAACATAGCGGCCTCCTCTAGCTTCGTCGGGCGATAGAGTATTGCTCCTGGAACCATTTCACTACTAGCCATAAGAATGACAAAAATTAAGCTCCTGGGGCAAGGCAACGTCCCTAATTGTATCATCTCATCTTACGACTTAGCCCATCACCCCCTCGATCATTGGGTGTGCATTACGTGGGCAGAGCTCAAAACGACAGTGTACATTCAAAACGACAGTGTACATGGGAAAAGAAGCCGAACATCTCGCCGAGCCCATTCATCATTTTCGCATGACAAGAGCTTCCGATTTCGCTCGATTCAGTGATTCATAGTTATTACAGCAGTGGATGAAGATGAAAGAAGTCTTTTTGTTGTCCTCCATGTGCAGCTCATGCGCTCGCTGTGACCAATGAAGTGCCTTTATCATTTTTTCGCGTTCAAGCACTTGGAGCTTGTGGCACTGATCCTTCTTTGGCGCTCAAGTTGTGCCATCACGATGGCAGCATACATTCCATCTTTGATGCCTTTTTGGTTTGTTTTCTGAATACGTGCTCCCTCCTCTGAATGCACTCTTCACAAGACTTCTTTCGATGAGGACAACGTCTTTAAGTGACGATCGCTGGGACCATAGGAAGAAACGCCGCCCAAGGGTTTCCTGAAGGTGGTGGCAACGCATGAAGTGCTCCTCGTTGACCTACTACAGAAGCTGTCCACACCTTTAGTCACATCGATAGAGTTTGAATCCGAATGAATGCTGCGGGGAACGCAGAAGTTCCCCCACAAAGCAGATTAGGAGGCTCCAATACAGGCCTCTATCGTAGCAAGAGGATCTCTGGAATCGAATATCGATGACCCGGTGAGAAGGTGAACTGCATTGTACAACGCGAGTCACACGGTTTCGCTTGTCGTATATTTCCCAAAGAAAGAAATAAGGGGGAGACGCTTGATGCTTATAAGACTCTATTCGGATCCAAAAAGAGTCTCCTCCCCGGAAGCAACTTTGAGCGGCTCGCATAGACGACGCTGGGACGTCTTAGTACGGGTCGCTTTTGAAGACCTGAAGGTTGCCGAATTCCGCACGCTCCCTCCTTGAACAGGACGAACACGAGAAGAGTACAGTCGGCTGCTTCGTCAATGGTTACTTCACTCCTGCAAAACATCTGCAGTATTAAAGCTCACCTTGGCGCACCTACAATTTCGACATCGACTGCCGGAACAGCACCATCCTTCACAAGTGACGTACTCTCTTGCGTACATGCAGTATAGTACATCAGAGATAGCCCAAATCATGCCCGAATTCTCCGAGGTTTATGCCTTCTTCAATGACGTCAGCCACCTGCCGTGCACTGCTAACGATGTTTCGCGCACCGAAGTTGACACAAGTACCGGCCATGTACATTTACTGAATGGCCTCGCCAACAAAAGCTGGCCAAAGAATGCATCATCCCTTGCTTACAGCTACGTGTTGTGGACCATTTTAACGAGAGCTTCTAATAGTCCACGATTGGTTCCAGGGCTCCTTTTGGTCTCAGGAACCTGTTCTTTTCAACGTTCTGCTGCCAACACTTCCTGCCATTCCCAACCTTCCCTGAATCCCTCCTCTACCCCTGGAACGATAACGTGAACACAGTCTTTCGTGTGTACTGAGGAGTCCCTTTATCACGATGTCCAAGAGTGAGCGAAAGACCGGATGGGCCTCGTCACCTCGAATTTCCTTCGTCTCGCCTCTCCGTAGCGGCCTGCTCCTTGTCAAGGTGCAACTATGCTTAGTGTTGGAAGCAGTAAATGGAGCAATCCACAAAATCGAGGAAGCAAAGCATTTTCTTTCACCAGCATTTCAGCGTGTTCGCAGACAATGATTTGCTTCCGACTCTCATAGCTTGCGCAACGGGTAGATCGGCCCAATGAAATTTTCCACGCACCAAGGAAGGTTAGCGGCGCTGCATTTAAATGTGGCAGTCGCTGAAGTGTGGTCATCGGCAGTTCGGAGGACGTGTTGGAGGAATGAACAGAGTCTCAGGTCAGCAAGGCGCCGACTAGCCTGAGTATCAAGTGAGCAGCGGCCATTACCCTCAGCTATACTAAGTAGGGGGGCGAATCACATTCCCCATCTTCAGCGAGATGGGAATCGTCAACAACTGTCGTCACGTCATCAACCTGCTACGCGATTATCTCGTGCTTGTTACAACTTGTAGATGTACTGATCTAAGTTTACAAAAAAAGACTTCGTAATAAGCGACAAATCGACCCACAGCTGCAACACCTTCTTCCCCTTTTTTGTGTAGCGGCTCCTTTAATCTTATTACATTCTGGATACTCTACGAGCTATTTGAATTGTCGGACACTTCTCGTCGCCTGAATTGCACGGTGTCACATAAACTATTCACCCACGTGTTTCACTGCAAGGCTTTTCTAAAAGTGTTTAGATGTAATATAAAGCGGTCACACATACACACTCCTTATCCATACCTTTACATATTGAAAGGCATGACACTTATTTATATGGCCTGCTGTCGTTGGGAGGATGGCCCCAATTGTTTTGAACATAACTCCACTATGGCCTGCACCGCATTCGGATATCCTGAATGCCCTCGCCAAACAAACCCACGCTTGGCCAACAGAAATGCTATCAACTCCCTTGCTCACACACCTCCTCTTTCAGACTTTGCAGAGAAGATGCTTCAGCGACTCTATGTGGAGCACTGTTTATGGCTGGCTCTGTCCCTTTTTACAGCCCTTAGAGGATGGTCGCGTCGTAGAAATCAAGATATGCGTGCCCTTCGTTTGAGGATGCGAAATTTAGACAGTCCCAAATAATTTTCGCCTCCTGCAGAAGCTGTTCTTTATTGGGACGAGCATCATTTCCTCTGGAAGTGGCCAGATACTTTGGTAACAGATAAGATAAGGACTGAAAAATACGTTACCTAAATTTCGGTATTTAGGTTCATTCAGTATTCTTAGGCAGTGGTGTGAGCCATCTGAAATAGACTTCTGCCGAGGCCATGACAGGGATTGGCTGCTGCTTGTACAGAATATTCCTTTCCCTTGAACTAACTTTTCTAGACGTTCGTGCGAACATCCTCAAAAGTTGGGATCGGCTTCGATCCGCAGTATTGATTTTGTTCTTCTAAAGGAGTGAGGGAGCTTTAAAATCGCTAAATTATCCTACTATATATAAGCGGCTAGCGTGTGTCTGTTGGTGTGTGTGTGTGTGTGTGTATGTTTGAACGGAAATTCATAGCTCGAGTCACAGTAACGATAGCGCAGTGGTTCTTAAATATGTTATAGGGGGTGGGATGGGGACACAAGTGGTACGTGATAGGAACTGATAACGACTGATAATAGCTGATAAGAGGGGCTAGAAAGCGAGCATCGCCAATTTCGTTTTGTCGTTCATATTGGTACTAGAGCGTCTATACTTACAAGTGTTATGTGGGGTGGTCCCGGGACATTGGTGGTACATGAATGAAAGCGATAGCAACTGATAAGGGCTGATAAGGCGCGTCAGAACGCAAAAGTCGTCGATTCCGTTACCCAGCTCGCGTTGACACCAGAGCGTCCATACTTACAAGTGTTATGTGGGGTAGTTCATATGGGGTGGGACGGGGACATTGTTGGTAGGTGATAGAAAGTGGTTAACAACTGATAAGGGCTGATAAGGCGCGTCAGAACGCAAAAGTCGTCGATTCCGTTGCGCCAGCTCGCTGGCACCCCAGAGCAACCATACTTACAAGTGTTATGTGGGGTGGGACGGGGACATTGTTTGGTAGTGATAGAAAGTGGTTACAACTGATAGAGTTGATAAGGCTTGAATGCCCTGTAGGCCGCGAAGCAGCTGGGAATCCGAAGGAACGCAATTTTCAAATTTTCATCACCGGAGGTCCGCCTCTGTATAAAATATTGAGTCCCCCATTGGGATTTAGGAGCACCGCGAGATATGGGCCGTGGAATTTGGCAAGGTATCACAGGAGTGCTGGGAGGTAAAGGTTCGCCAACCTTGGAAAAAATTCTAGAGACACCCACAGGATTGAAACTCAGAATAGGTGCAATCAGGATCAACCGTGCGTTGCGCGCTTACGACCCCAGCCTTTCAGTGGGTATCAGTAGGGTCCCGTCTGGACCAGCTTTGCATTCCCCAACATACAGTCGGTATCTCGAACTCTGATTGGGCGTGTCACCGGAAATGACGTGGCAGCCATCGCACTTGCTAGATGCCACGTGGATAAGATACTCCGCCAGATATCAGCGAAGCATGCTGGAAGCAGCTTATCCGCGCAATTTCTATCAAGTGCGGTGGCTGCCACGTCATTTCCGGTGACACGCCCAATCAGACTTCGAGATTTGGAGTGTACATATACGCATTCAAATGACCAGAAATTGAATGTATGGGCGCATGCATGGGAAAATGAAGATAAGCGAGGCAAGTTCAACCATTTTTTTTTCTCGCTCCCCAAAACCAGGCCCCTGAGGCCGATATGAATTCTACTCACTTAAGTTGAGGTAACTGTCTTTCATGGCATAGGAAAGCTGTGACGCCAAACAAGCTCGCCGTTGTTTGGCAAGATACCAGATTTTCTTCCTCTTCAGCTTTTCAGGCTCCTGGAGCGCGTAGTTTCTAACCTTCAAACGCCCATAAGTGTCTTCAAAATGGGCATAACGAGATGCGGTCAAAACCGTTAGATTCTACAAGATAGGTGCTCTATAGCATATGCTCAAGAGGCTCAAGAAAGCTTAGAATGGGAACCTTCCTCTTGCCGCATTTCAATTTGTATCCAAGGAGTCAATCCGCCGAATTTGTTGTACTCTCCTCACCTTTGGTTTGGTCTAAATGCCTGAGGATTTCACTGGACAAATTTGTTTGCTCGCCCCAGACTGGAGCATGAGGTTATTCAGCAAGACCTCCTGCTCTGGGATGCGCCGTTCAATCGTCTGGGATTAGCAGTCGCAGAAGTGATTGAAAATCTGACCTTCTCTGCCACTCTGCCATGCTTTGGTACCTTCAAAGTTTGAGATGTACAATGGAGGCCTAGCCCCTTCCCCCCCTCCGTCATCTACGCCGGATAACGACCCGTCCGTTTATGCTTCTACCGGGCGGTTGACATTTTTAGTCAGTATTCGTGGACACCCTATAGAGTCTTGTAACCACTGCGACTTCGCATTCTCCAGCCTTCACTTCAACTGGCCCACAACCCCTGAATCGTTATATCTCTATTCGTGGTCCCCTGCACTCCTCTGGTTCACGGACTCTCTTGCTACCAATGTTTAAAGCTGAGACCGCAGCTGTCCTCCACACATCTGCGCTCTACCCTTTCAGAGAACATGAGAAATTGAGTGGTTCCGCCTTGAGGTACTTCACATCTGCATTCGTTAACTGCACTTCCGCAGATATAACGGCATGAACTTCATGGGTGTGATTACGCGCTCCGTGGACATCGGCCGCTTCGCGCCACCTCGCGACGCGGTCATTGAATTTGCCATCGTTGATGCGGCAGACCACGTGCGTTGTTCGACCCGTTGCCTTCGACCTCCGGCCCTGCAACTTCCGATACGCTCCGTTTTTCTTTGCTCTTGTCAGTCCAAGGCATGAACGGCGCATGCAGCATCCCTTTTCGTCCTGGCTTGCCGAAAAAAGACCTTAACCCCCATAACGGACGGCGTGCGCCACAAGGTGGCGCACGACTATTTCTTTTGTTTTTGGAATGTTTCTAGCAATCTTAATATACCCATATATACTCTCAGCAATGTGGAATAACATATCTTCCCAGGACCTGGACGGCTGGATTTTTGACAAACCTACAATAAATTTTGTTTTAATTTACATAAGTTTATTATTTGATGGGTGGCTTACCCATGGTTCGCACGTCCCGAGACTCTTCCCCCTAATAATAAAAAAAAACAAGAACAAAAAAAACACAAAAAAGAAACAAAACAAACCAAAAAAACAAATTAAATATAGCCACATCCTTGCTCGGGGTTGTTGTTTCGCATTTTTCGATAATGTCACCTACAGCTTCCATTCATTCTTTGCACCCTAGTTTTAGAGCGGAAAGGCGGGCTACGAACTTGTCGTCAACGGAAATCTCTTTTTTCGGATGATGAGACTCCGACACCTACTTTAGCCCCGTCTTACCCCTGCTGTTCACATAAGCCTACATAAACCCTACCCTGGGTGGCGGCGTGCGCCACATGGTGGCGCACGCAACAAATACACTGGCCGTCCGTTATGGGTTAACCTTCGCAATGAGATGTTCTGTGTTTGGTTACCCCAGCAATGCTGATTTGTCTAAAGCATTGAGTGGTCAATCCTATTGTCTTATTCGAATGTGCGTCAGGTAAACCATGACTTAACCTTTGTGAATCAGCTCGATTTCCTGGCCATTTTAAAATTTGATGTGAAGGGTAGGCAGTTCAATACTCTCTTCATGAAATGGAAGGAGACAGCAGTGATCTAACAGGATGTGGTTTCGTGTAGAGTTATGATTCGTGTGAGTGGGCTTTGTAGGTGGAAATATCCACGGATCCCGTCACGCGGTCTGCTCTAATGACAATTGGCTCAAGGAATCCTTTAAAGTTACGAGCTGCAATCAACTTTGTTCCTACCTTGTTTTTTTCGGGGTTTTCTCAAAATGGATGTGTTCTTGTGCTAGATGACATAAACGTCCATGATCTTAGTGAGCAGCTAGGACCAAGCCTATGGGGGAGAAAGTCCCCGGGGAAACTAAGGTTGCTCACGAACCCGGGATTTCCCTTCCTTCTTAGGCGT
Source organism: Ostertagia ostertagi (assembly GCA_036418205.1). Classification (NCBI taxonomy): domain Eukaryota; kingdom Metazoa; phylum Nematoda; class Chromadorea; order Rhabditida; family Trichostrongylidae; genus Ostertagia; species Ostertagia ostertagi. The sequence goes on from MU889451.1 coordinate 10,058, forward strand.
AGTACTAAGTTTACAATGATTATAATATGCTTCGTGGTCGCTGGACGCTCTAGATCGCAATACCCCCCCTTTTTTTTTGCGAAGAGACTTGTAATCCGCATTTGGAGCGCTGCCAATCTTGTTGTAGCAAATGCAAGCGTGCTTGACTTTGATGGCACTAAGATAAAGTATTGGGGACTTCGCTTAAGATGAAATATTTCATTTTTTCCGAAATTTAAAGGTTGGGAACAGCCCTCGCCGTAACGCTTACCTAAATTAACACAAAGTCGTTAGCCGTTAGGCTAAAATTTTTCTCAAATACTTGAGCGCTACGCTGTCTCTTATACGAGGGTTCCTTCATTACTTTCATGATTTTCGTGGAAAAGCATACTCCAATCTATTGAGACTTATTGATTGCTCCATACCTCACTGCGCAACCGGCAGTCAAGAGCGTGACTAAAGCACATTCATCTTGGGCCGCATTTGACAAGAAATCTGAGCCATTTCTTCCACCAACGTATTTCATGCATCACACCATTGCTTATGCGTACGGAGATATCGGAAAATGAGAAAAATTAATGTTTTCGTTCGAGTGCTTGACATTTCTTTTGCTTTGACACTGGTCATGTTCAATCCATTGGCTTTTTTCCGTCCCGATGGAAACACACCTCTGCCGCGTGACAAACTGCGTCATGATGGTTCGATGGTATATAAAGGGAAAATGGTTCGTTTGTATACTTTACAAGGACTGTTGAAAGTGATTCCCTCATTCCCTTAGGTCAAGCTTGTTGATGTCGGATGAGTGATGCTGGTTTTCGCTAGCAATCACACAGCGAACTAATGCAATTGGTGGCCTTGAACATTTGATTCAATTCCTTTATTGAATTTTAAAGTGAGAAATTGGGTTTTTCGAGCTTGCTTCTGGATTTCTTGGTCATTTGGGACGATCAGTACTTGATTTGGAAGCAGTCTGCAGAGGTTTGAAACGAACGAGTTTACCATGGTTTCTGGACTGATTTCTAACTCTAGGACGCTACGCTCTAAAGCTGAACAACTTGGTGCAGATTCCTCAGTAGAAGTCATGGCACGAGGATTTTTGTCTAAGCCTAGATAGAATGTACTCTAGAGTGGGTGATCACTTTTCCTATGTTGCAGGTATTTTTTTCGTACCAGAAAACCCGCCACCCCTGCCGGCGTTCCAGCTTTCTAGGCTCGGGTAACATTATCCCGCTTGTCTACAACCGCTTGTTCTTATCTCCTAATGCTGCCTAAAATAGAACATTTCTCCATGTACCTGGTGTAGAAACTCATAGTTTCACAGGAATGCTGGGTTGTGAACAAAACTTTCGCCTCAGGCGGGACTACAATCGCAAGGCGAACTGCGGCCAAAAACAGCAGTTAAAGGAATCTTCCACGGAAAAAGCTCCGCCTCCATTACCACAGAAAAACGATACCTTAGGCCCCTAGCCTCATGAGCATAGCAAAAAGAACGGAACATAAGCGTTAGTTTCGATAATACTAATCCTACACACAAGACAAAATGATCACTCTTTCCGTGGAAGATTCCTTTAAGGTATCGTTTTCTGTGGTAATGAGGGCGGAGCTTTTTCCGTGGAAGATTCCTTTAACAAACAAAAACAAGTCGAAGCTCGTAGTAGTAGCTTCGAATGATTTCCCGCGAAAGAATGAGATTAAAGTGTCGGTACGAACTACCGTGCTAAGTCGCCT